>JAAGNO010029263.1:43484-53813 GCA_033439905.1 Ceryle rudis
GATCAAAGGGTAATTGCCCCAATTCTATTTCAAGATTTGCCATGTGTCTTCCATTAGTGCGACCATGTTTATGCCATGAATCTGTCAGACTCAAGTGCCCTAAAATATTCCAGGCTGCAAACGCAGGACCAACAGCGAGCTTGTTGATACAGCCTCAAGCCAGAACTAATCAGACATAGACACCATTTGCTTTCAATAGAAATTATATTCAAGAGGGCTGCTTCCTGCTTGCAGGGGAAGATGGGAGGTGCAACAGAGCGATGTGGCACACTGAAAGCGGAGAGCTCTCTCCTAAACATCCCAGGGTTTCAGTGGCTTGCAGAGAAAGAGGCTCACCATTTGACTAGAGATCCTGCTGACTCAGCTCGCAGCTGAAGATCTTCCCGGGAAGCAAAAACCATACAAATAAATAAGAGAGACCTTTTTGCGCGCGGGGTTGTAAATATCAGTACAAAAGCAGACTCAGCAGCCAACAGGCTGGGGCTATAAAACCACACGTGTTGGTGCTGCATCAGGATAGGCAAACAGTCCTTTACCTCCTTGATCTGGCACAGAGATAATATTAATTAGCCTTTCAAGTGGCCCTCTGATGGCCAGGAAAGCCAATGTCGCCGGGTTCTGGAGTCTCTGCAGGCAGGCTCAGAAAAGAACTGGCAGGAATTCAGTGCAGATGCTTTCCAACCTCTGTTACGCTGGGTGTAAATCCAGCCCAGCGCTGCTGACAGGAGAGGAGTTGGTGATTTACATCAGGGAAAATGAGAGCAGAATTCATTGGAATTAGCCCTCTGAGATAATTTGATCTGATCATTAGGGATGGGTAATTAGAAGCACTTGAGCCTGTAGCCACACACATACACAAAGAACTATCCCTGAGTTAAGCAGAGGTCTGTCTAACCTTAGCTCACCAGTTTCCCAACATTATTATTTTCCAGTTCTGCTTTGCTGGGCTCCTTCCAGCACCCCCTTCCTCCCCCCTGCCAAGCGACGCAGGCATTATGGAACTTTTCCTTTGAGACCTGTAGGTCCCAGCAGGATTAAACTCCAAGACCTGTTCCTACCAGATCAGCAGCTCTACTTTGCAAGCTCAAGGACTCCAGAAAACTTGGAGTGGATCCAGGTTCAAGGGAACTCAACATAGATGTGACAAGGGCTCCCTGCTGCTACAGTAATAAATAATAATTAATAATAATTAATCACATAATGACGAGGTTCCCTGATCCATCGTGATTACAATTTCATGGCTGATATCACCATGTTTTGAGACAGACACTGCAGGTTTGACCTTTCCTCCTCACCAGCTTTATGCTGTTATAATTTTGTTAAGCCAAACCCTCAGCTTGTGTAAATCTGCACAGTTAGAGCAACTTCTGATTTACACCAGTACAGGATGGGAATCACCTCCTCTACATATTTCACCAGCCTAACAACCGAACACATAGCAAGGCAGACAGTCAGATACAGAGTAGGACTCCCTTTTCCTTAAACTGGTGCCTCTCTCCTGCAGAGAGGAAAATAAAATCATCTTTCAGGCTTCTAGGTACAATTGCTTCAGGGTCAAAAAGGGGAAACACATTGTCTCCCCTCCCATGGAATTGATATTTCCCTCCTTTGACATATCACATGGCAGCTGAATTAGTACCACGCTGCCTAATTAAGTTTGATCACCTCTGAAACACCGGATTTCAGGCAGTAAAAGAGGGACTGCATATTGGCAGCTGTAACCCAAATCCTACCTGACTTTCTAAGGGAAAAAGAATAGGAGAGAAACACTCCTCCCACCCCTTTTAATATTCCTTTCTTCCTCCTCCTGTGGCTCTTTTCACTTTTCCAGAGGCTGCAGAAGGCTGCCTCCCTGATTGAAGCAAACTCTCTCTTAAGGCTTCATCTCTTTGACAGACCGGAGATGTTCTGGCCCAGTGCTCTGCTGTGTGGGCACCCTCCCCACTCCTGATGTTATTATCCTCATTGCCATCGGCCTGAGTCATTTTGTGCCCCTTTTGTTACGCTTCCTAGAACGGGCTGTGATAAAGACACTTCCAGCATTGTTATTGCTTTTGCAAAGTTCTTTTTCTTTCTTCTACAGCAAAACAATAATCTAAGGAGCCATATTGGAGGTAACGTGTTACAAAGTGCCTGCTTTATTATCAGCACAATATGGGCCTGTAATCTGATAATGATAAAAATCTGCCCCTTTGCTTTGGCTCTTATCATTTAATTGGAGCGAAGGAGCACATTCGTTTGTTAATAATTTTATAATTGGTGCTATCTGCCGAGACCCATCAAAGGAACCGTGCGCAACAACCACTTTCGGAACAAACCACCTCCCTGATAAAATGAGCTTTACGGCATTTATAAGTTCCTGTTATGGGTTGCAGTGCGAGGGGGTCTTTGGGGCAACACAGCCCACCTCTAGCACCCGCAGCTCAGTGCTAACCCCCCACCTCTGCACCCTCCTCAGCTCCTGGCCCACTCCCGGGTCTGTGTGCTGCTACTGGGGAAGCTGGTGGCTTTTGTAATCCCTTCTGTTCTGGTTTAACTAGACAGCCCAATATTTTGACAACGCAAGGATGTGTCTTTTCACACTTGAGTCTACGTGCGGCTCCCAGCCCGACTCACCTGAGGCATCTCCTCTCTCTCTCCACCATCTGCTTGTGAGCAGGGAGAAAGCAGAGACAGCTGGATCTGCACAGGGTGTGAAGGGAAGCACACGCCAAAGGGTTTGTTTCCCTCAGCAATGAAAACACTCAGGATGTGCCTACACTGACAGTCAAGTAAGAGCCAAGTCTGTTCTCAAATCCAGACCTGCACTGTTCACACCGAGCCTTAGCCCCATCGCTGGGCTCTGTGGAGGAGAGATGCTGCCGAGTTCAGTGCCCCCGTGCCAAGGCAAATGCAATGGATTAGCCCTGAGTCGCCACAGCCCAATCCACCAAGTGCTGGCCTGTGCTTGGCAGCTCTTCCCCACAGCCCCTTTGGCTGTGGCTATGAACATAGCACAGCAAACCAGACAGGCCACAGCTTGGTCTTTCGCTTGAGGGTAAATAGCAGGGCTTGGCTAGTTGCCATAGCTGTCAGCATCTGGACAGAATATCAGGCCACCTCACGCTGCCCTCGGTCGTGGCTGGTTTGGGACCCGTCACTCAGTTCTTGTTGCTAGGTCAGGTCTGCCCCAGGCACAGAGATGCCCCAACCCCGCTCTGTGGGAGCACACGTGAGGCTGGGGTAGCCGAGGGTGCAAGTCCTTCCCTGGAGTTCTCTGCCCTGTCCCCACCACCGCTGGGTGAAATAGGAAAGGAAACTCACCAAAGAAACCACAATCCAGGGACCCTTTGAGCCCAAATGGCTGCTCATCTCTGTCCTCCACCTTCACAGCCCTCAGCCCTGTCAGAGGTTTTTTTTTATATCCCAGAATAAGCACCGGTTTGACATGAGCAATGATGATCGTTTGATATAGCAAGGGTGAGAGACTAATTAAAACATGGAGCTTTATGATTTCATTCGGCTCCTGCAAGATCTGGCTGTCTAGGTTTATTTATGTGAGTTTTAAGTGTTTTATGCAAATTCTAGTGCTTGTGAAAGGCCCTGGATTCCCCAGTCTGCAGAGGAAGGTACTATTTATTCACAGGGCTGTCACAGCAGCAGAGGGTCTGGCCCAAGCTCTGGAGGGATTCCCAAGGATTCAACTGTGCCGTCTGAGGTGCTGTTGTTTTGACATCAATTTTCATCCCCATCAATGCACTGGGGCTACACACAGAGACCAAATGAGGGCCCTGGAACTCAGCTGCATTTAGCCAAAAGCAGCTGAAAAACTTATTGCTCCCACCTTCAGAGACTGGAAGCTCTTTGCCAGGAGCCCTCCAAGCTGGCAGAGCACACAATGTGCTGCCCTGCAAGGAAGTCACAGAGCTGGCCTGCACCAAAGGTTTCCGCTGGTTTTACAGCATCAATCAAAAGCCTGACTGAAATTAAAACTAACACCCAGATTTTGCAGTTTTATCTGGTGTCTCAGTGATGTGACAAAAATGGGAGATAACACAGTGATACAAAGAGAGAAGCAGTGCACAAGGCAACAGCCTTCGGAGCAGAGAGGGTCTTGTCAGCCTGTGCTGGTAACACCCCAGGCTCTCCCAGGGGCACAGACCAAGCTGAGCTGGATTCCCTCACCTCCAGACCATTGTACGTGGCTTTAGTGTCTGAAGGGACGGCCCCAACTCTTGGTCTCCGCTCCCTTAGCGTTGCGGGGAGCTTAGTCGTGTATTAGCAGCCTTCTCACTCCTCTGTGGCCTTGAATGCACCCACAGCGTCTTGCCAGGCCAGCTGGCCAGAAGAAAGCTCCTGCAGGGGACAGGCAGCCTCCTGCCAGGGACATCTCCCCTTTCAGAACACAGGCCCAGCAGCAGGGAATTCCTTAACAATTTGATAGGGACAGGCAATGAATCGGTCATTCTGCACCTCCTGGAGCAGAGCCCAAGTGTGCAGACAGCCCCCACCTGCCAGTGCTGGACTCCAAAGCTGGGCCCTGCCCACCAAACCTCCCTATAAACATCCAAGACAAATGGAGAAGCAGAAATAACCCACAAGCTCCAAGTACCACCTAATCAATTATACTCAATTGTTTCCTTCCTTTAAAAATAGACACAATATTTCCTTTCCTCCCTACTTCCCAGGGCAGTTCGGAGGATTAATTAATATTGGATACACGTTTGGGTCTGACACACTTTATAAACAGTTAGTATTAATCAGATCAGAATTGATCAGCTCTGTCTTAGCGCAGCCCTTGTCAGGCGCTCTCCCATCTCGGTGCTGATTGTCAGTGCTGCAATACACGAGTGTGCTGTGTCTCAGCTCAGAACCCACCATCAGAGCAGTCCACCACTGCTGCTTAGATCTTAACATCACTTCCTGACCCCTCCCCAGCACAGGGGATGCACAAACCCATGGGAAATGCACCCCTGAGAACATCCAACCTCAGGAGAAAAAAAAAATAAAAAGGAGGGCGAAAGATTGACATCAAGTATCCCACTGTGAGGCAGCAGTGAATGTGTCGCCAGCCTTGTGTCCATGGCTGGCATTCAGCCCTGCCCTCTGTGCCAATCTGCATCCAGTTTTGCCTTCTTGGTGTTGTCTGCTTCCCATCTGCATCGCCGTCTGCAGCCTGCCCTTTGCCTTTCGCTTTCTGCTCTGTGCTTAAACCCTGGCATCAAGAAACAGGGAGACTGGATGGGTCATGAGTGTATCTGGAGATTGCAGTCAAGCACCGGCCAGAGCAGCCCCATCTCTCAGCCGACAGAGGCGTTGCCCTGTTGCTCACCTCCCGCTCTTTGCTGTTCGACACATGGTGTCAATCAGGCCTCAACTTGGATGTCAATAAAAGCTGCTTTTCTGACTCTGGGGTCTCTGCTAAGCATGGCTTTTGGGATTGGAGAAGCTGTTCACCAGGGCCTGCGTGTCTTGTTTCCCCCTTGGGAGATGTAACACGGCAGGCTCCTCTGAAAGGCAGCTCTACAACTGTTTTGCATTTTGAGGATACACGGAAGAACCCCCCTCTGGAACACGGGAGTGCAATGATCTCACGTGCCACACGTGTGAGCAGCGAGCACTCCAAGGAGCAGCTCATTTGCCATCACATCAAGCAGTTCCCAACAGTGCTCTGAATCACAGCCCCCTCTGCAATCAAGGTGGGGAAGACCAGCTCTTTAGAGGGCAAACTAACCTGCCCTAAGGCCAGGTGGAAGGACATTCACTGGCTGCTCTCCACCAGCGCTGGAGGGACCTCAGTAGGACACCCCGTTTACAGCGGACTGATGCCATCGTGCCCGGTGTGCTGAGAGGCCAGCAGCTCAGTTGTGCAGTTCATCTTGTAACAAGCCAGTAACAGGAAAAAGTAAAACCATGAAGTGCCAGAGTGGTAAGAACTGGTACCTATTTACCCCACTTTCCCCTGCAGAAAGACAGAACAAACTGACTTTCCTCAGCTATAGATAGACCAAGGCATGTCTTATATCCTGCCTGCAGAGCCAAGTGATGCTGGCTCAGCATTAGCCTGGCCATCCTCCAGAATTGGATTTCCAATTAATAGCATCGACTCATCACAGAGAAGAGGCAGCTCAGGTCTTAGCTGAAGGTCAAGGAACTTCAGGCAGAATGGGAGAGATTTACTCACCGCCTAAGTTCCCAAATCACCTGCGGTGTACAAGGGAGAGGTTGGGCCCAGTGCGCGAGCCTCTCGTGCACCAAGGGTGATGGGAGGCTTTTAGGTGAGCTCAAACTGGCTGATCCCAAAACCAGCAGCACCACAGAGAGTGGGAGAGAGAAGGAGACAAAGAGTTTTTCCCCCCCCAGTGGCAGCTGCCAGGATGGAAGAGCATTTTCACCCTCAGCCAACAAAAGCACACGCTAACTGGATTGTGAGGGAAAAGCCTTAGTAGCATTTAGATAAGCCTAAGGAGACTTGGCTCACACCAAACCTTCCCTCCCTTCATGCTGAAGGTTAAGCCCACCCAGATGTCCTCAAGCCGTTCCCCATATGGGATGGGGTCCTTGGAAACAAGGGCACAGCACAAACCAGCACCTTCCAGCCACCATTTGCAGTTTGAAACATTTCCAATTCTCCTGCTTGGGCAAAGGTTCAAGATTTGAGGTTGGAGGGGAGAAAGGGGAAGAGAACATACTTTATTTATAACTGCACATTCATTTGATTAAGAGCTGTTTCTGAAAGATTTGCCTGAAACAATAGGAAGGGAAGGGGTGGGACAGAAGGGGAGAAAAATCCCGCACTACAGTCAAACCCAAGCAGCTCTGCAGAGGGTTGGGAAATGCTGGTGCTCTCCACCCAGCCCCTTCTGGAGCAGCTGAGCAGAGCTCATTTCCAACTAAGAGAGACAGCAGCTCCTGGAAGATGCTTTCTTTCCACAGACTCTTGGAGTAAGAAGTCTCTGACCTGGACAGGTGGGATTCCCTGAAATCCTAGTTAATAACTAGGGTTAAATTCCCATTGAAAGGACCCAAAAAAACCCCAACCCAGTCTGCAGAGACTCACGGGGCCACCTCCTCCTCTCCCTGAGGCTGCTGCAGCCTGGCAGGACACTATCATCACCTTATCAGGATTTTCCCGTCATATAAATTCACACACACACACAAAAAAAATCAATTAACTACCAGTGTTGTTGATTATAAATCAACTATTTACATAATTAATTATTATATCTTTAATAAATGGTAGGCAGGAAAGGAAGCTGGCAAAATATAGCCATTCTTTTGGCGTCATCAATTATTTGGAAGGGAAGGCAATTACACTAAATCTTTCTTCCACCGAGCTCTCTTGTCAAGGGAAATTTCCCCCCCTCCTTCATCCGATTCAGAGCCTGGAACTGGGCCTCCAACATCACATTACTAAATTGCTTAAGCAGCATTTTAAATAACAAAAAGGGATATCATTTAATTTTTTTTTTTTTTTTTTTGAAACATGAAAATCAATAAGCTGTCCTTCAGCTTCCCTGAGTGATTGGCCAGGGCTGTCTCTCTCTGAGCTAATTCAATTTTCAGCCTTATTCAGAGCAACCAAGGCTTCAAAAAATAATCAGGCTGATCTTATAGGCCCATCTGGGACTTCACTGAGGAATTCCTTTCATTGAATTAGATATCCTGTCCTTTTTGAAAGGAGATGCATTCCTGTCATAATTGGGAGACAGACCCTGATCAGAAATCCTTACTGGTATTTGTGGCTGCACTACAGGTTACAGATCCTTGCATGTACAGTGACATGGAAACCAGCTACTGGATGGGGAGTCCAGTGACTTGGACCACATGGGTGAGGATCTCTCCAAGCGTGGATACCCAAAAGGTGGCAACAGATGGTTTCTACCTAGAAAGTTGTGACCCCCAGGAGCATGGGAGGGGAAAGTTCACAGTGCTGAGCACCTTCTCTCAAGGACAGGAGTCCAGCCTAGGACCCTGGCTGAGGAAGGGGCTTCCACACAAGGAAGGCTGGCCCTGGGTGGGAGGAGAGAACAGCAGCCGGGAGGTAGGACTGCACCCTGCGCTGTCAAAGGCTCTGTAAGTCATTTCCAGCAGGATGCTTAGACTGGAAGGATGCCTTCTCCTTAACGTAGCTGTGTGGATGAAGTCACCAACGGCTGCCCATCTGCAGAGAGTTTCAGCCAAACCTCTGCCAGCAGAAGGGACTGCCCGAGTGCTCCCTGCTGCCAGGAAACCCATGTCACCTCGCTCAGCACAGCGGCAAAGGCACTGAGCTGTGAGCTGGGGCAGCAGGGGTACGGACAGACACCCTGACCAGCCAGTCAGTCCTGCTGCAGCCGATGGTCTCTTCCCTACAAAAGCGGTCTAGGCTGTCTTTCCCCTGCAGATTGCTCTCACGGTTTCTGAGCTGGTAATTGCCTCTCCCCCTCTCTCTGTAAAGAACCCCACACAGCTCTAAATGCCGCTGTATCACCAAAGATTAATTCTCCCCAATGAAAAACCCAGGGAACAAGGGAAAACCACAAAACCCCCTCCGCTCTCCACAGGCACTAGATGTTAAGAGAAAACCAGGAATTCAGAGCAAAGTGTCCCTCCAGCCAGGCAGCCCATCTCCAAGAGTGGCCAGCAGAGGATGCTTAGGGAAAGAATAAGAAGCAGGCAAATACAGCATGAATTTTTATCTTCCCAGCTCCCAGCAACCTGTGAAATGAGGGCTTGCTGAGCCAGTACTCGCATCTGGACCAGCCCAATAGTTACACTCCAGGAATTTTTCTGATGTGGGACTAACATCTGTGTGTCCTGCCTTCTGTTTGAGGAGCACTGCGTCTCCCTACCCCTGGGACTGGTGCAGATGTGACTAACAAGGGCTACACCAGTATCAGAGCAGGGAAGGCAGAAAACAGGTTCTTTACAACAGCTTACAAAATTCAGTGGGAAATGCTCACTCATTAGAGGTTTCACAGGAAAATGAAACCGAAGTATAAATCTGCTCTGGAAATCTTGACGTCAGCTACAACATTAGTTCATACTGCACAGAGGGAGATCCCTCTTCAATTCACCGAGATTATAGACTCATTCATCAGAATCCTCCTAGTTTCATCTCATTACAGCCATCCACTCCAGAGCATAAAAGATGCTGTAGCCATTAACTGGATGACTAGCACAGCCCCATTTTAACTGGGATAGAAAAGAAAGTTACGGTGACCTCCCCAAGGGCAGATGCTGAGCACAGAAAAGCAGTGGCCCACTTCCTCCTTGGTTTACCCACACGAGAGATTTCTCCCTCAATACACACATCTGTGTGTTTTCAAGAGCGTGCATCTACACGGAGCCCCGTCACAACAGAGCAAATCTGAACATCCACAGAACCACCATAAACAACACTCGGTTCGAAACATTTTCTCCATCTTTCAAGATTATTGCAGCATCTGTTGATCACATTAAGTTGTAAGTGTGCTGTCTCCATGGAGACCGACGAGTCTCCCTGGGTCTCCAGTTACTGTATGTGGTTTCAGCTGAAAGCAGAGTCACCCAGTGAGTCAATCTCCGTTCCGTGCAATGAAAGGAAAGCATGTCACTGGGCTGATTGTTAGATATGTTGGATAATGAAGCTAGATTTATCATCATGCTTTCTTAAAGAGACATTGGTATGGAAGTGACACGTCAAATGGGGATTTGTGTAAGGCTTTGTTAGAAGACAGTCCTTAAAAGCAGTGGGGATCCTTCTTCCTTGAAGAGCTCTCCATTCGTCCATAGGGAAACTCTGCCCATGAATTTGCACAATAATCATAAAATAGCCAGAAATTAACTTGTGAAACAAGCAGCCACAGATAAAAAAAATACTCTTCAAGGGGAAAAGAACCACAGTTAAAACCACTCTGGCTTTTAATCAGCTCAGGGACCCCTTGCAAGAAAGATAAGGAAAATGTTTCTTTTTGTAATGGATCAGGGCTGAATTTAAGAGCGTTCAGCCAACATGCAAAGTGACACCAGTAATGAGGAATCTCAGTTAATTTGGCTTGCAGACTTCATTCTGTCAAATGATTGGAAGCCCTGAAATTGTCCTTTAACTGGGCATTTGCTTTTAATTCTTGTAAGGGGAAAAAAACCCCAAACATACAATCTGAATTCAGATCCTACAGGAAGCAAATGAGACACCAAAGCAAGCAATGACAAGAAATGAACCACCTCTTATTGCAGATGTATTATAAATGAAAACAAAACCAAAAAAACCCCAAACTCCCCCCCCCCCCCCCCCTTCCCCAAACCAAAACGACGCAGAACGCCGACAGCCTTCACCGCCCTCTATATCCTGAACCGCGATTACCACGACACCTCTCTGCGCAAGCG
>JAAGNO010029263.1:53823-64937 GCA_033439905.1 Ceryle rudis
AATGAAAACAAAACCAAAAAAACCCCAAACCCCCCCCCCCCCCCCATTTTCCCAAGCTAAGGCGGCAGCAGAAGCTGACCAGTCTTCAGAGCCTTTATACAGAGAGACTTGATTCAAGAGGCTTTCCTGAAGGGACAGAAGAATCTGAACTGATGAAAGCGAAGTATTTTGTGCAGTATCCTGGCTCCTCTCTGAAACCACACTTCCAGCCCAGCTCATCACCATTTTTCCCTTCTCTCCATTCTGTACCAACCTCTCTCCGCACCCTCCACCTGCAGCCCCTGCATGAATTGGACAATTCTCCTCTCGGAGTCACCTCTGCCTGAGCAGCAGCACAGCTGAGAAACCCACGCTCCAAGAGCTCTCCTGCTCCTTCCCCATGGTTGCTGCAGCACTGTCACACTTGGTGGCTTGGCACAGAGAAGTTACAGAGGGCAGGAGCTGCTCAGGAGCTTACTCGTGATACTGCCTTGGAAAAAAAAGTCATCTCTGGTACACTAGTGCTTGTAGGGAAAGCGAGCAAGCTCTGCACCCTCATCCGAGGCCACACGACCCACCACTCCCATCCCTCCATCTGGTTGCAGCAGACCACTAGCTTGATCTTTCCCATGCCAGAACTGGGCTAATCCTCAGCCCTCCTGTTTCCCAGACAGGGAAAGAGGTGCAGTATAGCCTTGACTGGTGCAAACAGCCGTGACACCACTCTGCACCTTCTATTCTCATTTACAACAGAGCTCAGCAGACACACAGCTCATCAGGCTGGGACACCCTGCCCTTGAACTGGTGTGAAAGACAGACAAGGACTGCTCCAGAACCACGCGCTCAGCCACACCAGTAGTCCATGCTTTCCCTCCTTATTTACACACATTTCTTTCCAAAACAGTATCACAGCAAAACCCTCAAAAGCATCGCTTGCCTGAGGATGAGGGGCCCTTTAAGGGGCACTGAGCTTCACTGCGGTTACAGGCTCTGCTCAGGCAGACCAAACCCCTGAGATGATTAAGTGTGGCATCCCAAAAGGAGGGAAGGGAACACAAATAAACAAACTGCTCTGCTCTAAATGAAAGAGCTGCTGGATTTAATGTGACAGGGCCTGGGATGCTTCATTTGACACAGACTGGCAGCAGTCTGGTGATTGGCAAGCGCTCAGAATAACGGCTCTCTGGACTGTCATAACATCACAAGATCATCTGCAGAGCAGCCCAGCCAGCCTCAAGCAACGTGTGGGATCTGCTGGGCTGTGGTTAAAAATGAAATAAGCTCAGTGGCTCAGGACTCTCCATGGTCAGGACCTGCAGGGAGGCAACATGCAGAGTCCAGATCGCACATACCTGGCTGACCTCTCGAACGCTCTGCTCGGTATTCGTCTCTCTGGAAAGAGCAGCTCCCAGGCCATTCTGAATTGCAGACTTGTTGCTTCGTGCATTTATCCATGAACAGAAAGCCCTGCAAGAGGCAAGGAGGAGAAAATTTTAACTGAGCTGCCCTCAGTAGTACACTGCAGAGAACAGACTCCTTTTGCCCTTTCAGCTTGCAGCCATGCATGTATTTGCAGCCCTGAGCTGAAGCATCACTCTTACTCCAGAAGCAGGTACCACCAGCTAAGTTAACCACCAGCCTAGAGCCAGGGGAAGGCTTCTCAGTGCTGGAGGAAGGATTTGACTTTATTTTTAGGACAGGAGCAAGAAAAAGGAGCTAAAAGAATTCCCAAGCATAGGTTCTCTTGGTCACCACTGCAAAGATCTGAAACCCACCATGAGCGGTCCCTTTCCTTTCCATAGGAAGGGAAAGCAGGAGCAGGGCAAAGACAAACCTTCCTCCAAATCCCACTACAGCATCCCTGTTCAAACCTAGTGACACCCCAATGATATCACACGACTTGGAGCAGGCCAACAAGACTGCTCTGCAAATAGCAGACTTTTCTTCTAAAACCTTCTGCTATCAAAAGTCTCCAAATAGCTACTATAAAAAAATATAGTTACTGTAAAAAAAGCACCACCCTTCCAGGTTTATGCAGCGTAGTGCAGTCCTGCCACTATTATGCCTGGGCTGCCAGGCTTCAAACGGGGCGTGCAAACACGTTTGGATAGCTGTGTCCACACTGGAGCTAACACACAGCTAAGGGTCATCACTGCCTGTGTGCAGAACCCCTGCTTTCCCTCCCTTAATTACCCTGCATTTGCTAAGCTTAGGTGGGGGAGGATGATGTTGGCACCGTTTTGAGCCTGGGTACAGCCTCCTGCTACAAGTCCCGAAGCCGCAGCTCCGCTGGGGCATTACTTTCCCCCCTTGCTCTTGGCTGTGGCAGCAGAGCAGCTGTTTGGGTGGGAAAGCTCCTGTAGCTGAGCAGTGCTGTGGTTCAGTTGTTGCCCAAGCTGTAGTTACAGTTTTCCAAGGCTCTAAACTGGCAGTGCCTGCATGAAGAGGCTGGTTTAGAAAGCTTTGCCCGGTTCCAGAACCACCTTCAGTTTGCAGTGGTGGAAGAGGACAGTTCAAAACAAGCCAGGCACTGGCTTCCTTCGAGGTTAATCCACGTGGCTCCTGCCTTGTGTGTTTTGGAATATTAACAATCCCCGCAGCAGCAACGCAGAGCGGTGGCTGGGAATCCTTCCTGCTAACCACTCTCTAACAAGAAAGAAAATGATCAAGGCCTTTTGCATTTTGGTGACCTATGGCTACATCAGCCCCGCACCTTGCTGAAATTAAAAGGGGGTGGGGGTGGAAATACAAAAATAATGCACAGAGGGCCAACACATCCAGAAGATGACCCGATGCACTGTTTGCTTTCTCTGCAAGATGCCATCGTTTCCTCTGGCCAAAGTTTTCCAAGTCAACGGGTGTTCAGGTTACTAGGAAAAACATTGGCTCACCTTACTTAAAGATAAATATTTTTTTTCCCCCCCTCAAAGGGCAGCTGGTGAAACCTACAACCCCAGTTGCTAAAATCAGCATCATCTGTTATTTCCCATACCATCGCAAAATGTTCCATTTTATCTGTAGCTAAAAACAGCTTTTCTCTGCTGGAAACATGCAAATATCATTCCTTCATAAAGAAGCCACCAGATGGGAACTTAATAACTGTAGATTCTAATTCGCATTGCCTGGAGTCGCAAAAAAAAGAAAAAAAAAAGAAAACAAACCACCAAACTTTGAAAATTCTTGTTTATACCCTGCTTATTCAACACTTTAAATATGTTTCCATGCACAGGCATCTGGCCCACAGCCAAGCTGTGTTAATACCAAGGCTATTTCCCCAGGCAGGGCACAAGCCGAAATGCCTGGTACTTCTTTTGGCTCTCCTTGGCTCTTCCTGATAAAAGGAGATTTACTTGACATAATTGCTCTGAAGGTGAGCTGGTGGGAGTACATCAGCTCTGCAAAAGCCACCCTTTTTCTCTGTGCTTGTTATTTTACTCACTGTTCGCTTTTTTTTTTTTTTTTAAAGTCCATTCCCCCCACATCAAAATGTCCGTGAAGCGAGGCAGATATTTTTCTGCTCTTGCAAAAGTACGTGGGAGAGAAAATTTTACTGGAGTTTTATGGATGCCTAAATGGCTCTGCTGTAGTAGGAGAGAAAGAAAAAGAGCACAGGAAGGAGATGGACAGCAAAACACAAGGCAAGAGTGATATCCCTCTGCACTCTAAAACCTAAGCAGGGGAATACAGAACCCAGAAACAGCTGAAAGAATAAATTCTTCATGGATCCATTTATAACCAGAACAAGTGTTTGCAGTGCAGGGAATAAAAACAGGACAGCTTCCACATGTTCACTCTAACCAGCCTGCAGCACTTCGGTGCAGGCCGTGCCTGGCTTTGTGTGCGAGCAGCTTTCAAGAGCTTTCTGCAAGGCCCAACTTAACTTCCTCCCCCGTGCTTGGCCATCGAGGTAAATGCAATCATTGCAATTTGTTACGGTCTCTTGCTAGGTGAAAGCGAGCAAAGGTGGATGATGTTTGAGATTCACCTTATGGGAATACTATCTATGTTTAGCTGAAACACCCATTTCTGCTACTTGCTGGCTTTGCAGGGTCCCACGGTGGCCAGAAGGGTCAAAACACCTCGTTCACACACTGACCTGTGCTCAACACACTATTTACACTGTCAGCTACAACCACCCCTAGTTGTCACCAGTTTAGCTCACCGCATCAGGGTGACCCCGGTACACACACACTAACAGCAGCAAGTCCACCGTCTCTGCATTTTGCTTTATGCGTCTGTGATCGAGTTCTTGTAAAGGATGGGATCAGTTTAACACACTCAGGAACCTCTTGGAGTCAGTTAACACCGGGGTTATAGCCTCTGATTTCAGCAGGAGTTATACTCTATCTAAAAGGCTCTCATCCTATGGGTGTATCTGTTACTGAGCATATAAATATGACAGGCTGTTGTTGACGACTGCTCACTAGGGAGGGCTGGTAAAACACTGAAGAGCCTTCTTCCGATTCATATCCAGCTCCAGTCCAGCCTGGTAATAATCAAGGGGTGAAACAAGACTGATCTCATCCCATGTCCCAGTGGGAAGCTGGTCACAGAGCAGAGCTGCCACCATCACTCCCTGCTGTCTGTACAGAGAAGCAGAGGGCTCTGGGGACAATGTAACATGCCAACACTGGTACTGGCATGAGCTGTCTGTTGTGCCATTAAACAGGGATGCTGAACTTTTCAGAAGCATGGGGACAAAAGGTCAGTGGGCAAGATGGAGCCCTTGCTGTAGCTGGAAGCATCTGCACAGGAGAAAGGTTTCTGGAATTGCAAACTCTGGGCTGAAAGCCGAGAGCTCAGGGTACATGACTCCTCTCTCCTCCCACCAGTAACATTACTGTACTGTTCTATTCCCACATGGGAACCTTCCACTCTCAACAGATATTTTACACTCTTCAAAATAAGCATAGAAGAAAGAACACATAAATCCAGATCCTCAGTCCATAACCTAAGCAGGAATGAAGACAAATCCACCTATGAGGAGACTCACCAACCCTCCAACACTGAACTGGAAACTCGGGAGGCCTGAGAGAAAACCACCACAACTTCTGTTGGAAAAATACATGCCTCAACCACCCCCTCAACCTCAAGCAAATAATGAGAAGTTAAGACCCATTCTCTAGAGATTAATCCAGAAAGAGAGGCCTGAGACTTCACCTAGGCAGTAAACGATAATTAAAATCTGCTAAACCTACCATCAGCTTTTTCTCTCTGGGTGCACAGAAAAAAAAAGAAGGGGGAAGCAGGGAGGGAGGGAGGCATTTCATACTTGCATCTAACCTGTTTTCCAGATGAGTTTTTCAATGATCAGATTCAATCTACTGTAAAAACTTCCCAGGGAGAGAAACCCTCAGTGCATGAACCAAAAATGTAATGAGCTGGGAAATGTATTCCTCTTTAGGGGGAAGAAAACTGGTTTCACCTTTGTGCTCTTGGTTTTATTGTTCACAAGCTATGAAGATTTCTTTGCTACAGAGGGGAGAGGCCCAGTGACAGAGATGTGACACTGAGCCAGCTAAAGGCACAAGGATCAGGTCCTTGTTGAACATGCTGGCCCTTGAAGGGGCTGCCAAACAGCATCAGATCTAATGTCTGTCTGCTCCTCCTCCTCCTCCCATTAAATACCATTGTGGGCTCTACCAGGAAGAATCTGTCTTAAATGTGTGGTTTATAAACCTGCACAGAATTCATCATCATTAGCTAACATTTTTACATATTTTTGCCATCTTTAGCAGCATCCATGCCTTTGGTGATTCTTTTTAAGTGCCTGGCCTCAATGGCTTCCTGTGGCAAGGAGCTTCACAGTAATTACATAGTATGTTAATCAGCATGATTTTTTTTCTCAGTTAATTCAGTTCTGGCTACATCTGTGCTTCCAACTTCTGCTAAAATGTGTGGTCCCTCATCGATGTTGCTGTGCCACTGAGAATCCCCTGTGACCATGCCAAGCCCTGGAAGCAGAGCACTTCCCCAGGGTTAGCAGAGCTCAGGTCAGCACAGAGGGAGATGCTGCTGCTGCGGGTCCACTCCCACTTGGAGGTCCATGTCTGGACAAAGCCCCAGAGAATAAGACTTTCCACTGGGGAACTGCTGCAGCCACAGCGAGTAGACTCACAGGGCAGAGGGCTCGATTTCACAGGAGCTCTGAAAGCAATGGCTGTTCATCCTCCATGCCCTGGACCTCAGGGCTCATACTCTGGTTTAGCACAGCAGAAATGCTACCAGCTCAAACCAGGAGGATTTTACAGGCACATAAGCAGGCAGGCAAGTTGAAGAGTACCAGAGAAGGCGGCCTTATAGCCCAACCAGTCCCCCAGATGACTTGTATCCCTTCTGATACCCAAAAGCAAACCACATGGCCCCATTTGTCAGCTTTAAACATCAAACAATGACTCCCTCAGAACTTTACAGCTAGGTTGTAGCAAGCACCTTTACAATTGTGAATTTAATAACGTGATTTAGCACATGAGAAGTATGATCAGACTAGCTGAGATCACCACCAGAACAGGCAGCTAAGGAGAACTATCACACTCACTGCATCAAACGTGTTCTGCAGAACAGTGTAGGCCAACAGGGAGAAGCCTTCAGTCTCCATGTGAAACATCTGAAACCACCCAGGGCACAAAGCAGGCAGGGAGGTGAGGGGTTTCTATATTAATCCCAGTAAAACCTTAATCTGATTCCACGCCTGCTGATGCTGATGCACAATCCCTATTGCTCTTTGATTACCTGGTCCCAAAGGCTCGTGTTCCCTTCATTCTAACCTCACACAGCACCCGACATCAGAGCAGAGACCTGCGGGCTGCAGAAGAGCCCAGGACTACATTAAACACGACCAGGATTTAAGGAGCAAGTGGGTCATCCCAACAGGGTGGCATAAGAACTGGGGCTTCAGAGCTGAATCCCACTTAGCCTCAGTGCTGTCCCCAGGACAGAGCTGACCCATATCATAAATGATGCTCTTTTGCTTCAGCATCCAAATACTGCTGTATCGTTTAGCACTACTCCCGGGCTAATTTTGTCCCTCAGGGATAGTAGATTAGATCCCACAATTTCTCTCTTCCCCCAAGAGTTTTCAAAAGGTCTTTCAAGTATAATAAACTCAAGTATTTATATATCAATCTGCGTTACCTGAGGCACATATTATAGAGGCCTGGGTCATTGCAACATCATTACAGTGAGTTTTAAAGAGAGCAGTGGGAATACATAGATAAATAATTTTCTCTCCATGGTGCCCTTTCTATTTGTATGCTGAAGCTTAGAGCAGCTCCGTGCCTTGGACACACCTTCAGAAACACAGTATTTCACACCAGAGCCGAAAACATCAAGGGAAGCAGCAACAGATCCTCCAGAGCCAAACAAACAGCCTTTCCCCCTTTAAATTAAAGGTGCTTACACACCACCTCAGCTCCTGTCTTCTGCCGCTTCCTCCCACTTCTAAATCCCTTGAAGCTGTTGCACACCTGCAGTCACTGCTTTTCAGAGCATTTGTGCTGCATTTTTACACTGCCAGGGACATTACGATGTGAGGGAAGGAGGTCAGGGCTTGCCTGCCTTGGGGAGCAGCACCAGCCCCTCTCCCTGTCCTATGTGGCACTGTGGCAGCTCAGCTTCAAGGAAGCTATTCAGTCACATACCCCCAGGCAGGTTCTTCTATTTAAGCACTTGCTTAATATTTTGTTGGGCTGGAGGCTTAAACTGGGCCTAAAAAGGCCTTCAAACACCTGCAGAACTCCTCAGTACAACACTTCCCTGTTATCAGTTTGCCCAGTTCCTAAAGACCATAGCACACATTTCTGACTGAAGAAAAAGCCAAATCACACGAGAGGACTTCCAAAGGGTTGTAAGCTCTCCTGCTTACTCACCAGCTGACATCAGCAGGTCAGATCCCTCACTCCAATAACAGCATTTTATTGTTGCATTCACAAGGCAAACAAAAATCAGGTTCCTCTGGCACCAGGTGATGGGACAAAAATGCTGCAAAAGGTTTCTGATAGCCAGAGGATATGAAGAGGCACACAAAGGTCTGGGGTCATCCAGCACACACCACTGAGTGGGTGTCCTGACACCTCGACCAGGGCTCTGGCCACACTTTCCCCCATGTGCCACAGGCCAGCTGTGGACTGACCAGATTTCACCCTTAGATTCCTGCTCCCTGGAGGTATCATTCTGGTTCATAAAGGTATTTTAATGCATTGACTTGCCTCTGAGGAAGAAAGTACCTGGCGTTTGTTTAAGTGTCTTTATTAGACCTGAAACAAATACTGCATCATTTAACTTTGAGGTTTTTGTTGCTGGTATCAGTCGTGTTCTGCAAATCACAGACTCAAGACTGCATCTAACCCTTAATAAGCAAGCAAACTGCTATTCGTCCACCTCCCTGCTTTCCCCCAGCTGCTGTTATCTCTGTGTGAAACTGGGAATTGGAGGAAAGAATGACCCAGTGATTGTCTAAATCAGCCCAGCTCTAATTTACTGGAATATGGTTTGAGCAGCTAATGTAACACCTACTGTGAGCAAGATGGAGCTATCTCCAGGACTTCTGTAGGCAAGGAATATTCACTTAAATGGCATTGTCTGGCTGCACTCACTGGAGGGTCTGCTGTACCACAGAGAGCAGTTAACCCTTGGAGTGTGAAATTAGGTCAAAAGAACCGAGCTTTCAACTGCAATTGGAAAAGTTAACTTTGCACAGAAAATTGGGTGTCCTGTTCGCCTCTGTCACTTTCTTAACTCCTGGTGTAGCAAACGGCTTCAGCAATTACAGTGCTCAGGTAAACAGACACTCACAAGGTGTCCTCGAGATGCCCTCGGTCTGGTGGGAGCTTGGCCCAGTTTCCCCAGCCCTCACCAGAACTGTTACGTGTTGTGTTTCCCACAGCTGGATTAAGCAACTGGTCTCTCCCCAGACAGGAGATTTTTTTTCCCTTCTTCAAGAGTCACACAGAAATCAGTGTCTTCCCTGGCCCTGGTACAGAAGCTGAGCTCCCCAGAAAATTACCTCTGCCTCTGTCCTTCAGCATCTCATGATGAGGTGAGAGGAATAATTCCTCCTTTGCCTGTCTGTAGGCATTTCAAGACAGAAACTGGTTCTTGGCCCAAGCACGTAAAGCACCCAGGACCCCATGACAGCAGTACCTGAGAGGGCAGGAAGATGTTCATCTTATAAACAGCTTCAGCCTCAACAACAAGGTCATTTCAAGCTGTTACTAAGTCAACACTCACAAAGCATTCTGCAAGTATGAGACAGAAATCCTGTTTTAACAGGTTTTGGTAGAAAATGTACTTACTTTAACCTTCTTTTCAAGTGGAAGGATATGTTTTCAAGAAGCAGTGCTTTCCAATCAGATGCTTTGGTATTTTACATAAGAGTAGATCTGTATTGAACTATCCCTGCTTTACAGATGGGGAAACTGAGGCACGGAAGAGTGGAGTGGTGGATCAGCTGGAACAAGCTGTGAATCCACCTGGTTCCTAAGACCCAAACAACGAGTGCCAGTCAACTGAGTCCCCTCCCCAAAACACAGGGCCAACAGTCCAGCAGATGATAAGGGGATTATCCCAGCACCCCGGAGCAGATCTTCCCCCAGGGACTCCCAACAGGTTCCCTTCAGCAGTAGTTTTGTCAAAAGATGACTCTGTCATCTTCCCATGCAGCAAATTTCCACCAAAGCTTCAGCCGTGGGTAACGTTCATGTTCCTTTTCATTGACTGAAGGCAAACCAGCAATGATTTCAGCCTCAACTTTCACCATTGTGGAATCACTGGAGTTTAATTGCTCCCAGAGCCAGAGTAAGCTGCATGTAATCCCTTTACCTCACAATTCACTGGGTTGTGTGCAGGTCACCCATAACCTTCTGGTTTCAAACCTGCCTTCCAGCAAGCACCATTAGCCTCTGCAGCTCAGGGGTGGATGAGCTCCCCCAGCCTGAGAAGCTGAATCAGTAGAGAGCACCCTTGTGCTGCTCTGCTTCTCATGCTGGGAGATGTCTCCAGTCCCTTCATAACTCACATCTCCTTTTGTGTAGAGGAGGCCACTTCCAGGAGCTGACTCACTCGCCTCCCACAGAGGAGCCCACAAGCACACTGGGCTCAGCTCCAGTCACATCCTGCTTATGGCTCCTTCATCTTTCCACATATCTACCTTCCCAGAGCAAGGATACACCAGCACACACTGGACCACTGAAATTAGCAGAGGAGCCCCAGGCCAGCTTTAGCTGAAGGCCAAGCTGTGCTCCTTGTGGTACAGTTGAGAACTGTTCACCTGACCAGGGACAAGGCACCTTGCTTCATCCAGGGGATGCCTTCCCCATAAAAAGACAATCCTTTCCTACCGGCGGGACTCCCGCGGGCAGACTGCAACAGCTTTAAAAGCCACTTCTGAAGGAACAGCATTAATGGGTGTAGCACCACCTCCAGAAACAAGCGAGAAAGCCAGAACCACTGAAGTATGGGAGACAGATGTGAGGTCAGCTTAAAAACAGACTAAGCAACTTCAGAGGCAAAGTCCATGTCTGGCAGAGGTGCCCAAGTGTGGATCACAGAGCTGGTCTACGCCCCTCACCACCCCCAGTCATCCTGCTGCTCAGCCCAACCGTTTAGCAAATAGGATGGCACAGGTACCAGCAACTGAACCTCCTCCTGCTTCTGCACGGCCCAAGCACCCCCCCAGGAAACTACAAACCACCCGATGGGCTGAGATGTTGAAGACCTACCCAGGGAGGCTTTTCAGATGTTCATCCTCTCCTCAGGTACCACCTCTCCTTTCTTGGATCACCTGAAGCAGGCAACCACCTTCACAGCCCATGTCCTCCCCAGGCACCTGTAGGACACTAAGCTCAAGAAGGGTAATAGCTGGGAGGGGTTAAAACATCCCCTCCCCTTGTCTTGTTCTAACTACAGTTAGAAGTCCGATTTTTAGTTACCATCTTAAAAAAACCCAACAACCAAAACCCCCACAAATCTCCCCAACAGGCTTTATCCCAATTCTCCCAGAAAATAATGATTTTCTGTTATTAAATAATGTAAAATGATTGAGGTGAGTCATAAAGCATTTGTATTAACACTAATGGAGCCATGATTAATTTTTTCTTTATTTTATTATTATAAAACTTAACTGCATTTCCCCCCCC
>JAAGNO010029263.1:92524-105987 GCA_033439905.1 Ceryle rudis
GTCTCCAGAGCAGGAGACTCCACAACCTCTCTGGGCAGCCTGGGCCAGGCTCTGTCACTCTCACAGTGAGGAAGTTTATACCCATGTTGAGGTAGAACTTCCCGTGTTTCACCTTCCTACCATCACCTCTCATCCTATCCCAGAGGACCACTGACAAGAGCCTGGCCCCTTCTCCTTGACCCCCACCCTGCAGAGATTTGTAAACATTCATAAGATCCCCATTTTGGCTCTCAGAGCCACAGCCCTCACTCAGGCATCAAACCCAGCCCAGGCACGCTGGGGCATCGCTCGTGTTTGGACAATGCACAACCAAAAATAAATTGCCATAAAACCAGTGTTGGTTTTGATCTGATAAAGCCTTGGCAAGGCTGAAACAAGCACCTAATTAGCTGGAGATGAGAAGTATTGAGCAGATATTAAATCCTGAGTCCTGCCTCTGTGCTGGTCCCCATGTCTCTCTGTCACCAACTGTCCCGGGGGGACCAGGAGGGCTGCCCAGGGCTCAGTCACCAGCAGGCTTCTTTGCTTACAATATTGTAGACAGCCAAAGACCTGATGCCTGCTGCACCGAACGCTCTGGCAACTGGCGGCAGAGGCATTTGTCACTCTTCCCTCCCCTCCAAAAACCAGGAAGCTTAAACAATATGCATCATTTATGCACCTTGAGAAGCAGAGAAAAATCAGAATTGAAAACAGACTGGTGCCTCTGTCTGCATGAAATATTCAGCACAAACTGCGAGTCCTGCTGCGTGTCAGGGCTTGGGAGCACCGCATCTCCTCGCTCTGCAATCAGAAACCACGACAGCTCACACAAAAAAAATAACAGCTGCACGATGCAACGGATACCATTTCGGGTCAACTGCTCGGATGAAGAGGTGTTTCGAAGCCTCTTCAATATTTAAACTGAGAATGAGACACATCGAGACCCTAATGGCTTCTTGCCTTGCACTGCCACAGTAACACCAGGAAATTGGATGACTTGCTGGGATCGCTGGATGTAGACGGGGAAGGGTGAGGAAAGAAGCGCTGTCTGTTGTAATTGCTAGATGTCCAAGTCTGCTCTGCCTAGGGTTGCAGCCAGGCATGAACAAGGAGGAAGATGTAGGCTGACTTCTGAGAAACCCAGGCGGCAAATGAGCCCTACCTGCCTGGACCAGATCCTGCTTTAGGAGCTGCTTGCAAAGCCTCATCTCTCTGGGTATTGCTGAGCAAGATCCACCCTTTCAAACATGGAGTCAAAAAGCCAAATCCTCAAACCCTCCCTGGCTGCTTAAGAAAGCTTTGAGGCTTCTCCTCGGTGCCTCGCCGGGGATCTGCTGCTGGCACAAAGCCATCACGACCAGCTTTGCACAAATCTCCTCCTGCAACACCACAGGCAGGGATGGTCCCATTTGGCACTGTTTAGCATGGGCCCTCTCCGAGGGCAACAGCAGCAGATGAAACATCATCATCATCCCAAGTTTTTCCATTGTTGAGAGGGTGATTTAGCAACTAACTCACTCTCCAGGAAAAAACAGACTAATGCCACCTTACTTCTCGTTTCCAGCAGCAGACAGACACCAAGATAGATGGGGAAAAAAAAAACCATAAAAAAAAGAAATCACCTACTCCCAGGGCTCCTGTGGAATTCCAACGAGCTTAACAGGAATCAAACACCATGGCACAAACTGTCACCACTGGCACATGGGGCTGGAAAGCCCCTGCTACCACTGTGGTTCCTATCTTTGCAGTCGTCAAGCCTGTGAGCTGCTTCCCACCCCACCAGTGCTCCCACTCAAAGCTAAACTAGGGCTAGATCTGCTCCAGAGCAAGGAAAAGGAGGTGATTACCCACAGGCAACTGAGATTGGGGTCCAGGTTGAAATCTGTGACTTCCCTCTTTTAATCCCTTCCTCATTAGCTCTATGTCCCCTCCCTGGGACTCAAGAGCATGGGTTTTATTGCTCCTGTCTCCTCTCTGCATTTGGAGTCCTTCAGAGCAGACAGAGCACTAAAAATACAATCACCTGTCAGGTTTCCTGGTTATTACAAACAAAATGTCCTTTACGAAAACCTAACAAGTAAAACCTTCATGTTGTGTATGCTTATTCACATAAAATATTTAGAAAGCTCCAACTAGTTTTATGTCTGTAATTAATCTTGTGTCGTGTTGGGGGAGAACAGAACACACACACACACAAAAATATTCTGGCATCAGAGAAGAGCTTTGGCTTCCCAAGGCAAACCTGTGATGTGTCCACACTCCTGAGGGTTGAGGGGACCTGTGCATGTGCTTTGTGGGGTCCTCACTCTGCCAGGGTAGCCTGATGGGGATCTGGGGGGGAGGCTGAGCCACATGCCCATTTATATCACATTGCCTTTGTGACTTGGATGCTCACAACGTTTCTAGCAGCTTTGTAGCCTTGTGTGTATTGAGCAAGGGGTGACACTGCTGATTTACACCCAGCCTACCTTGCCAATAACATATTTGATGATGGGAATATTCCCAGAAATAAGATGCTTTAAAATCAGGTCTTGTCTTTGCTATCTACAGCTCCTCAAAGACAAAATTCTGGCCAAGATGCAAGAGATAATGGCTTCCTACAGCTCCCTGTGCCACAGATGGAGAATAACCAGCCATGGGGGAAAAAAAACCCTGCTTGCTGTAGGAGGACAGCTCAGCCTCGGCTGAAATGGGTGTAGATCCAACATTTCTGGTAACTTGAACCGTTTTGCCATAAGAGCGAAGGAGAACCTGGCCCATCACATTGGGGCTGGGTGTAGAGGAGTTGGCAATCAAAGCCCAAGTTGAGAGATAGGTTGGCCTCAGTGGAGCAAAGCATTTAACTTGGCATAACAAAGAAGAATGCATTTGACATTTTAATCTTGATCCTTACACTTCTGAACTACCTTTTGAAGGAGAAAGATAATGTGTAAAGTACCAGGTGGCTCCTGGGGACCCACCAGCCCATGAAACACTGACATCCTGATGAAGTCGAGTGCCACAGACCTCGTACAGCTCAGGGATTTGGATCACCCAACAGACAATGCACTGATGGAAGATCTGGTCCAGGGATGGAACTGAAGAGGGTTAAGAGGGCATCGTGTTTTTCCTCCTTGGGAGGGAACAGGGTGTTTATCCAGGCTGGGAATTAAGATCCCACAAGATCAATCTCTGGTGCTCACTCTTTGCTGGTGGTACACTGGGAAAGAGAGGGGTGGTCCCATTAATGGCACATTGGTGAAGTCTCCTGCCAACCATTGCTGCTAGAATTTGTATACACCCCAAGCACCATGTGGATTTATAGCCCTGTTTATTATTCAAAGCCATCTGGGCTTTAACCTTCCTCCTGCATGGAGGAAGAAGGGTTCAGGTATCAGCACACATCCCGGATGCAAAGTTGTGCTGCACACCCAGAGCTACAGATGGACAGCAAGGAAAATAGAAAGACTAAAGGAAGAAGAGGTGATGCAGCCCAGCACACGGCTGGGTTTCTGGGGACAGGTTTCTATAGGGGTTGCACGAAGCTCAGAAGTGGTTTTAGCTGGACCCCCAAACCCACCAGTTCCCTTCTGCAGCCACCTCCTCCACTGCCATGCATTTCTGCACAAGGTTTGTTTGGTTTTTTTTTCCTTCATTTGTTAATTTAGTTGACTTTCAAAGTAACTGAACTGCCAAAGCCGCCCATTTTGCCTGCAGATGCTCTGCACTGGCTGCCTCTAAACCCCTTTAAATAGCCACAGCTAAATCACAGCTCTGTCAGGCGATGCTCTATTTAACAGAAGCCGCCCGTCTCGCGCAGCAGCCGCAGCCCAGGAATCTCCTCCCGAGTCCATTTTCTCGGTGAGTGGCAGCAATAAATAAAATCCAGCCAGTTGGTCCTTGAAACGCTACCATGGCTTGATTACTTCTGCCCAGGATTGTGCCAACTGTGCTGCAACCTCCTGCAGATGCCACCTCCCTGGGCTGGATGGAGGGGGAAGAGGCAGCAAAGGGCTCACACATGGAATGGGATCCGAGTGCAGGTGCAGGGCAGCAGATGGGCCCGGAGGAGGAATTTCCAGAAGGACGTGCCCCTGCCAAAGCCTCTTGCCCTTGAGCCGTGCAGCGAAAATGAGGTCCTGCCCGGGAAAGCTCCCGGGTTGTTCCTTGTAGGAGCAAGGAGTGCTCCTCTTGCCTTGGCTGGGCTCCAGGGTAGTTAATTGCATTCCGCCTGCCCAACATTAATTAATTTGGTGTCGTGCAGAGACTGCTGCGCTGGGTGCATCCGGGGGAAAAAAAAATTCCACCACCTCCCACACCCAGTAAATAAGAGAGTGGGAGGGAGCCAGGCTGGCAGTTGGCTGGGAGACTCGGCAGCCTGGACACAGGGTCCCACTCCCAGTGGGAAGCATCTTGTCAGGATCTGGCCATCCCCTTGTGATGCTGGATCCAGCTTGGTTAGCAATGACACCAGTTTGCTTTCACCTGCAAATGAACGGATCCAAGTCACATAGAGAGGTCACTTCCAGTTTGCTCCCTGCATCCGTTCCCAGGACAGAGGATACTGGTGTTGGCCAGGAAAAATGCTTCAAAGACCAACTGATGGACAGAACAAGTTGGGTACTCACTGGTCACCTTGGCAGTGCCACACCAGGCTTTCAAGAGGGATTCAGTGCAGCTGCAGGACTTGTACAGATCTGGAGGTGCCTTGGGCTTCACGAGCACCAAGGATGTTTATTATATGCAAGGAAATCCTCTCTATAGACTCGTGCAGTTGCTGGGTGGGCATTGCTATGCTCCATCCTGCACCCCAAATAAAAGCACGCGCACATCAGGGCTGGGGAGGCAAGAGAGGTCTCCTGCAGATCTTGGGAGACTCACAGGCAGAGGGATCAAAATTGCAGGTGGAGAACAAGCCCCAGGTACATGTTTCTAACAAGGTGCTCTCAAAGCAATCAAAGCTGCATCAGCAAAGTCCAGGATAATCCCTACCCCTGCAAAGACCCTCACTGCAGAGACGCGTTCGCCCTTGGCTAAGGACTTCTCCAAACAGTGCTCATGGAAGGAGCTGCCAAGGGAAACTCGTCCCTTCCAGGCAGCAAAGCCACAAGGGGTGAAGGCATCCGTGGGGAGCGAGCCTTCCCTGCACGGCTGTGTTTGGAAGGCAGAGCTGTGGTAGGAGAGCCCCTGTTCACACAAAGAGCAGATGCCGGTTATTTTAAACCCTACTGTTAACTCATTAAAGCAGCTGTCTGCCATCCCCCAAAGACAGACAAATTAGGATTCAACTCAACAAAGAGCACAACACACACACAAAAATAAATGTGACCGCACGAAACACTAACAAGCCTGCTCCCACCACACTGGGACTGGAAGCTGCCGGACCGGGGGGCTCAGGTGAAAGGAGGCAAAGCAGCAGATTTGTTTTTCATTGTCAAGTGAAAGCCCAGCCCAGCTGTTTCCCCAAACAAGCCAAAGTCATGAGCCACGTCTGCTTTTTTTTCTTTTTTACATTCATGCAACAATGATTTTTCAGCTTCACAGCTGGGATCTCAATTGCTGGAGACGTGGCAGTGCGAGGAGCTGGGTGTCCTCCCCTTCCGGCCTCAAGAATTAATTCCTTCCCTGATCAGGATGATCAGAGAGGAGGAAAGACCTTTAACCACACGTAGGGTGCACAACCGGACCCAGCACCCACAGCCGAGATGCGTGGCCGTGACAGAGATCGGCACATCCGATACACTGCGTGTCCACCATGTCCAGCATACACCTCAGCCCTGCACAACGATGGGATGCTGGAGCACACAAGCAGAGCCGTTGGGGTCACACAGCATCATCTCAACACCTGAAGAGCCCCTTTACTAATCTTGGCTTAAGTGCCCTGCTCCCTGCAAGGAGTCTCAGCCTTGATGCCCCATCTGCAAAGGAGGGGAGCAGCGCTGGGAAAACTGCATCACTCGGAAGCTCGGGTGAGTCAAATAATCATCCATAGCCAGAGGTAGCAGCACTGTCCAGCATCTTCCCATTGCTGGAAGCGGATTTTGTTCAGGCTCAGTTAATAGTTAAAGGATCCAGGTGATTATTTCCAATCTCTTGCAAGTAACAGCAGATCACTTCTGAGCAATTTGTAATCTAACAGAGGCATCAACCTCTAAAGCATCTCCTGGTCTCCCTGGGGCTGTCAAGGGACACTCTATTGTGCAGGGGAACAAAGAGCCCTGGGTATTACTCAGGAGTGAATGGCAGGGTTGAGCTTTACATAAAAAGAGATCAATACAAATATATCATCAGCTCACACAGGGTATTGAGAAAAGGTGGAGAGAAGAGGACTGGGAGGAGACGCAGCGTGGATTGGCCAGGTCACAGCACTGGACAGCTATCAAGGAGCAGATAAAAAGACGCTGATTGGGCTTTTAATCTCTCTTCTTGACACATGGGTCCCCAGGGCCAAATACACCCTATGCTTCACTGCTGTACGGGCAGGGGCTGCCCTGTTCCCACTCCAGCCCCATCCTTTCCCCATGACACAGCTGGGGGACTGAGCACTGCAGCCACAGCTCTGACAGCACACAGCCCACAGCTGCATCCCACACGGCTCTCCTCCCAGCATGAGAAGCCAGAACTGTACTGCTCACACGTGCAGCGAGTTTGGTGGGTCTCAGTTTTGCTCCCACGCATACCAGTATCCCACAAACCCAGTGCTGATGGGCTTATAAGGGAGTGAAAGAACAGAGGAGGGGAAAAAAGCCTGAATTTCTGCAAGGATTCTCCCAACACACAAGGACTGACACTCTCCATATCGATGAGATGGCCCTGCGAGCAGGAAGCCTCAGGGAAAGGCTGTTCTATTTCTGGATAAGACTTTCCCGTCAGGGAAATGCACCAAATGCATCTTATCCAGCCTGGAAAGCAGATGGTCCGTGGAGGTGAGTCCCACTGTGGTTGTACAGCAAGTCTGACACCTTGGGGAGAAATCCCACAGACAGGCGATGGCCCCAAACTCTTCTCTGACAAAGCTTATGGCTGGGGGGAGGGACAAGACAAGCTGTTCAAGAAAGCCCAGATACACTCGAGCAAAGGCGTGGAGCAACCTGCCCTTGGAGCGTTAGTGAGCGGCAGGTGCCTTTGCCCATACAAAAGAACAAGCGTTTACTGGGTGCATTCAGGGAGCACGACTATTCTGTTGCTATCACCAGTCCTCCTGCCAACCCTGACCTCTCTTTCACTACACAGAACATTGAAAAACCACCTTGAAGAGGCTTGGAGCTGAACTCACCTGCCTCAGTTCATGTGGGAGAGGAGGATCTGGCCCTTTCCACCAGCAGCCGAGCTCCGAGTCCCACCCACTATCGGAGAGCGGATCTGGAGCGGGCGAATCAAGGCAGGAGGCACAGCAGCTCGGCTGCACTGATCTCACCGAGTGGGGTTATTATCTAAATCAGATTAGAGATGTGAAAAAGCCGGAGTGGCAGGTACAGCAAACAGAGGAGGCCACCAGACGGGAGCACGATAGCAGCAGGAGCTCGAGCGCGGGGAGGAACGTTTCTTCAAATCTCTTTATAAAAGCATCCTCCTCCATCCACGGCTGGATGTTGTTTTCCAAAGGGATTCTCTTCCCTGCCAGCTCCATCAAGCTCTCCTGTGGAGCATGAACAGGGCTCAGCAGCAGATTTCCAACACTGTGGGCAAATCCCTTCCTTTGGGATCCACCTCACACTGCTCACCCCAGGGCTCTGTGCTCTGAGCAACTGGAAATCATTCCAGCCTCTTCTCTTCGACTTGGAAAGGGGAATGATTATTTAAGCAGCAGGTTTCCTGCAGATGGGGTCCATGATACTGCCAGGATCAAGTGAGAAACCAGGGATGGAGGCAGGGCTGCTCCCATTCCTCCAGGAGACCCCGTGGGAGCAGAGCAGGGAGCTCAACTCTCCAAGATGTTTAGTGACGGCTGCACCAAACCTCAACAGCAGAGACAGGGGGGTTATATTACTGGGCTTTGCTGAACAGAAAGGGGCATTTTGCTTTCTGGGGAGGGTACAGAAAACGACACCGTGGGAAAGAACCTTCTTGGTAACTTGACCCAAGAACAGCACAAATGCAGCATCTGCCTTTGGCCCTCGACCAGTGGAGCAGCTCAAGGGAGCGACTCTGGTTCCCAGAACCTTTCACCATTGCAATACTGCTTTCCTTCTGCAGATCCAAAACAAAACCTTTTGAAAGCTCACATGACATAGGGTCATGGTAAAACATCCATTTTGAGCTCACCCCCTCAGCTTTTCTCTGGGAGCTTCCTCCCCCCACCTCTTGCCTCCTGGTCAGGATGTGTAAAAAGCCACCATGACACAAAAGCAAACAGCATCAAAACCAAACACTTTGCAAACACTGTCAAAACCAAAACATCTTCACAAACCAGACACTTGGGCCGCAGCAAAAAAAACTCACATCAGTTTCCCTTTTGGTGGGAAGGTCTCAGCCTTTCCCCCTCAGCAGAAGAGGGGAGCCACAATTCATCACACCTTCACAGGGTGAACATAATTTTCTTTCCCATTTGTAGAGCACAGAAGCAAAGATCCCAATTTTCTTCAACAAATTCCACATTAGAGCAGCCCTTAACTAACCCAGGCTGCAAATCTCCTGATTGATGAGCAGATTGCACCCTCCTCACTACCACTACAGGCCACTCACACCAACGACGCCACCAAAATCAGCACAGCCCTGTGAGGAAACCTGATTTTTAGACAAGCTGTTACCATCCTTTTGAGTAACACTCGTTTTATTCAAATACCCAGGAAAAGCTGCAGGTAAGAGCTGGAGTCTGGGTTCCTGCCCGATCCTCAGGGCAGGAAAATATTCAGTTAATATCTTAGACATCCAGCCAGACCATGTGCTGCTGGGGCTCCTAGTCCTCATTTTATATACTGAAAATATTAAGTATAATTTAAAATAAGAAATATGTTTAAAATATGGTGTGCCAGGGTTTCTTTACTGACAGACACTTAGTGCACTTTGATTTGCTTTTCCTCACAAGCTCTCTCTCAACCACTATTTTTTCTCCCAGCAGTGTCATTCTAATTTTCAAAGTGAAGCAAAGAAATGGCTCATTCCTCACCTCTGCTCAGAAGCAATCCCAGGAGGGTTTCTTCAACTTCTCAACAAACACCCACTCAAGCAGCACCCACGGACCTCTCCCAGTCCCAAGGAAGTTGTAGCCCCTGAGCAGATGTTATTGATCAGCATCAACAACCCAGGTGCACCATAAAGAAGCCTTTTTGCTTCAGTGGAGACCTTTCCCCCTTCTCTCACCTGGTGTGTAGGAGGGTCTCCCAGGGTATGAACTTCAGAAGGAGGGGGAAAGAAAGTAATTGAGAATTTCCCTCCAGATGTGAAGTTGGGTTTGTGGCAGCAGCCAAGGGCAAGCGTGGCTACCTCAGGATGCAGCCATGTGTTTGTTACTGAGCTCCTCAGCATCCTGACCATCCAGGGTTGTTGTCATCTCTCTGATGGTCTCTCTCTTCAAGATTATAACATCAGCCTTTTGGGTCTTTTCTAAGTTTATTCCCTCTTTCTTTTTTTACTTGTCACCCTGAAAATTTCAAGAGAAGCTGCCATTTCCAAGTCGTCACATGGTGGGTCTCCCCGTGGTGGCACGCATCGCGCTGAGATGTGATGTGACTGGAGCCATAAAGTGCTTTTTTGTAGCTGTCACTGTGGATAAGAACACAGAGCAAAAGATCTGATATATATTTTTCTGTCCGCTTTCACCCCACTATCCCCTCCAAGCTCCAACTGCTCAAGCCAGAGCTTTGACTTAATTACACCCTGCTGGTTTAGAGAGTCTGGTTCAGAAAGCAAGCTCAGAGGGACGTGTTTTGGGGCTCTGCCAGCATCAGGAGAGGAAAAGGGGATAACCTGGTGGCTGTCAGTGCTCCTTTGACCACATTACAGTGGTGGAGAGCTGCTGAAACCCACGAGGCTTCACCCTAATAATGGGTGTTTGGCTTCTGGTTGAACATTCAAAGTCCTCTGTGTCCTCCCTGTTACTGGGAGGTGCTTTGCTTTCCATTGCTTGGATGAACCTGGCCCAGCAACCCAGCCTGGGCTGCAGCATCTCCCACAGGCATCAGGGTCCTGAGTGGGGACATCACACCAGGGAAACCTCAGCCTCCAGCTTAGAGGAGCACGTGAACCGTCACAGCTGACCTTTAGGGTTTGCTCCAGCCCCCATCCCTTAATGAATACTCTACAAAATTGAAGAAGCATATATGCATAAAATACATAAATACATACACGTATGTTTACTTGAGGAACAAACACAACACCAGCTACAACTTCCCATCTGGCACTTTAAGTCAGTCAACTCTTCATCATCATAGCGGGGTGAGACCTTTGCTGTACCTCCACTGGTGCTTCAGCACATTGCTCCCTATCAGTGGGCTATCAGTAGGTGGGGCTTGGGGTGTGTGGCTGAGCCCTTTGGTGCTTTCCAGGAAAGGGTGGCAACCTCACAGCCACTGTGAAACCAAGGTGGGGAAACTGAGGCACACAATTAACTCCTCCCAAGGGCTAAAAAAGAAATAAATGCTAAAGCTGAGCTTTCAGCCTCAAAACACAGTTGGCTTCCTGCAGTCGCATGGTGGTGCTGCCCCTTCTTTTGTCCCCTTCTCTGCAAGACTCTGCCCAAGGAGATTATGGACTCTGGTGGAGCACTGCTGGGGAAGGTCCTGCCAGCACCGCAGGGGGAAATAATCTGACAAATCGTTTCCAGACCAGAGCAAGCTGCTCCCCAGCAGGGATGTCAACAGGGAGAGGTTAATCCTCCTGGGCTCAGTGCTGCATCATCTGGTAACACCAATTTTTACAGGCTGCATCCGATGCCTGCCCATCCATACCAAGTGCTGGCACAGCGTCCGGCAGGCTGGGAGCTGTCAGGAGACCTCGCGCTGTCCTCCTCACTCTCTGATAACCCCAAGGGACTCCTTGCAAGGCATCTTGCTCCTTCATGCTTCTGTTTCCCCATCTACAATACAACTTGTCGCTGAAAACCAAAGGGAGAGATGTAAAAATACCAAATTTGTTAAATATTTTTATTTATTTCTCGTCTGCTGGCATCTTGTTACCTCTGATTCAAACCATTCAGGATCCGAACTGGACCAATTTAGTCTTCCAGAGGAAGCAAGCTCTGGTTAAAGGTGATTCTCCTATAAATATCAAGGGGGTTTACATCTTCCTCCACCCAAATTTTACTTCCTTTTCCCCTCCTTGTCTCCTGCAAAGGATGAACCTGAAGACGTCACCTTGTGTCCCACGCTGAGCCTGGAGCCTGTGATGTGCTCAATGCCATTTGTAGGTTTGGTTTACGTCTGCTCTGACGAAGCTGAACAAAAACGAGCTCGGGAGAATTTTAATTTTCCAAGCTTTAGATGAAAAAGATTCATTTAAAGCCTTTAAAAGATTTAGCCCACTTCACAGTTCCTTCCAGAGATCGGTGTTGTGCTCTTTAAATAGGAGACATGTTTCAAAGCTCCTGCCATCATTTATTAAATTAGCCTCAGACTTGCAAATGCAGCTCCCTCTTATTGAATCTTGTAATATTTATTTGCCAAGTTGTGATATTTGAAACTGCGCACGTTACACATACTGGGGAGGGAGGGGGGTGATGGCAAAGGCGTGAGGGGACGGGGGAAGGAAACCACTTCTACTGTAAGTTGTGTAAATACATTTGCACATCCCAAGAGGGGTAGGGAAAAGGTATTGTAATTAAAATGACTATTAAAATGACTGCCAGGGTATTTAAAACAAGGGAGAATAAATAGACTTTTCTCTGCATGGCACAGGCTCCTTTAACTTGGAAACTTCGTGACAGAAGATGATTAAAAATATCTTATGGCGTGTCTGAAATCTGCAAGCTTTGATGAGAAAAATGTTCTTGGGAATGAAAGGAGATCAAGCGAAGGAGGAACAGTCTCCTACACAGCATTTTATAGGCCCAATTCATGACTGCAGATATCGCAGAAAACAATAATAAAAAAAAGGCTCTCTCTCTCTCTTTTTTTTTTTTTTTTTTTAACAGAACAGGAGAAAAATACCCACAGGCACTCCTGTAGCAAAAAGATCCCTTTACTCTAGCTCTGGTAGCAGGGATGTTTAATATTGGTGAGAAGATGCTCCAGGAAACCATGGCAATGGCTGAGGAGCTGCCGAGCTCTCGCCTAGAGATGTCACTCCCGAGTCAGAGAGGGCACAGCCCCTGACAACCCCCATCCCGCTCCCGGCTGCCTTGGCAGGGCCCAGGGCCACAGGACAGCCTGTCCCTGCCTCCTTCCTGCTAAGGGAAAGCTCTTTTATCTCTGCCAGGTCCAGCCCTGGAGAGTTGCTTTGCCCTTAACACAGCCCTGAGCTGCTCCTGGCAGAAGCAGCAGCAGCTCCTGCAGTTCAGGGCTGATCTCTGGAAGCGAAGGTGCAGCTTTATCCTGCACCCAGCCAGCTTCTCACTGGAGTAACTGGGCTCTAGTGAAGCTGAGGGGTCTAAACCTGGCCAACATCACTCACCTCTCCCCAAAATCCCTTCCGAAACCCTCGGGCGAGCTGGGGCATGCTGCCCTCAGCCCTGTGGCTGGAGGGCAAGGTGGTGGCCATGGGGGTCACCACGGAGGGGACTCACTCGTGCCTTCCCTGGCAGGAGCTGAGTGATGTCGGCCGTGACCCCACAGCACCCCAGGCTCTGCTCCATCTTGCTGCCAGCACCCCATCTTCCCTCCCATCTGCCCGAGAGCAGAAGCCCTCCCTCCTTCCCATGTGCCATGCAGAGGTGGGGTGAGGAGGAGTATGGCCAAGCACAGCCACCTACTTCTCTGCCAGACAGAAAGTGATGGAATTGAGGCCCATGGGGAGGAGATGTTGGGTTTGCTGCACTTACAGAGGTCAACACAGGGAATTTTGTAAAAGCACGCTGTGCAAGGGAACCCCTCGGAGGATAAAACTGCTCCTGCAAGGGCAGCTGAGCTTTGAAGGGTTAAAGCAGTGACTCGGGAGAGGCAGCAGCATCCTGCTCCAAAAGGGAGACAACCAGGATGGAGGGACCTGGATGTGCCTGGGACTTCGGGGACCATTTCAGGAGCTGTGCTTATCAGGCACCGCTGCCCACATCCCCCTCCACTGGCCACTGCTCATCTGGACAGGCTGGAAATGCTCCAAACACACTTTCCTTCTTTTTGTTTCAGTTTTGCAAAATTTACTACAAAACAGCTTTCCCTTAAGAAGTGCATCCATTTAAAAAAAGGAAAGAAAACAAAGAAAAGAAAAAAAGGAAAAAATAAAAAAGGATAAATGGGAAAAAAGAAGAAAAAAGGAAAAAAGGGGGGAAAAAAAAGAAAAAATGAAAAAAGAAAAAAGGAAAACCAGGGGGAAAAAAAAGAAAAAAAAAAGAAAAAAAGGAAAAAAAGGCATTACACTTACCATCTGACAACTGTTTGGTCGCCTTCGCCCAGTTCCTAGAGGACAGG
>JAAGNO010029263.1:122488-151284 GCA_033439905.1 Ceryle rudis
AAGCCAGTTTCCAACATTCCCCTGCCCTGGGATGGGGGGACACGACTGGGACAGCTGACCCAAACTGTCCAAAGGGATATCCGCTACCATATGACATCAGCTGAACCAACATCAGCTTTTGCTGGGGAAAGGAAGAGGTGGGGGGGAAGCACCCACTTGTCCTCCAGAGCAACCACTACATGTACTGGAGCCCATCTTCATCCGGGTTCCCACACCCACCCTGGCAAGTGCTGAGCTCATAACCTCCTGCCAGGTGGAGACCACAGCTGAGCTCTTCAATAGGGTAACCATCATGGAGGTGAACATGAGGCTTCAGAGGAAGATCTACCAGGCCAGGCAAGGGACCATCATCCTCCTGGAGTGACATTGTGTGGAGCTTCAGCCACATGCCTGCAGCTGCCTCACCCACAGTCTAGACCTCCTCTGCTGTGGTCTGATCCTGCCCCTCTGTAAGGTCACCAGCATCCAACAGGCATCCAAGAATTACCAAAGCTGTAGGGGAAGCAAACAGAGCAAGGAGTGGTGGCCAAGGTCTCCCCCAGAATGGTCTGGGGAGTCTGCTGATCACAAACAGGTCTGCTTCACACCAGAAGATTTGTGAGGGCCACAACCACAGAAAGAAGCAGCAGCTGACTCTTGCCAAACCCCTGGATAGCTCATCCTGAGGTTCCTCCTCTTCCTCTGTTTCTTAAGCTCTCCCTCCCAAAAGCCTGTACAAACTGGTTTATTGCAAAGGGGCCAATTACTACAGTTATCAGATAATTTTTTACCACAAAACCTGGGCCGACAAAACAAGCACAGCTCTCTACATTAACTAATCTGCATGCAAGAAAGATAAAGAGAACAAAAAGATGTCTTAAATGGAGAAGGTGATTTTGCTTTATATCTAAGGTTTGCAGGGCATTTTGCCAGAATTAGACAAGGCAAGATATTGTTTTTAGCACCAATACCTAATAAAGACGACATCTCCCTCCATTGCAAGGCACACATCTGAAACTGCAGTCTCAGGCCAGACCTGGGGACTAAGTTGCAATGGCCCAGATTTGCTCAACTGCCTTTTTTTAATTGTGGGCATTAGCAGATTATAGGTACTTCTGCAGCAGGTCCATAAATCACTGTTTTATAATCTTCTCTATGCATTAGGGCCCAGATTATCGTGCTTGTACTTGGTAATAACAGAGGAGGGATTGCCTGGACCCCTGGGAAATCCAGGAGAGGCACCTGGTAGAGCAGAGGAGCACATGGTGCCGAGGCACGTGGAGGGGATGGTGCACAAGGCAGGGCTTGCAGAGCTCCCTCAAACCTGCTCTCCATCCCTCTCCCGTGGGGACAAATGGCAAGGGATGAAACCCCGCCACGCACACGACTCCATTTCTCATCTACCCAGCTCACATGTTGGGTGGCGACTGACTTGCTACTGTCTGTTCTGTAAAGACTCAGGTCATCCTTCCCTTTCATCCTAGATGAAAGGAGGTGGTTACATGCACCAGTTTCTAAATCAGCTCCTAGCAAAACAAAACCCCATTAACAGGGTGTGGGTTTGCCTTCCAGCTGGCTCACTGCAGAGCTGGGGACTTGCTCAGTCAGCAGGAGGAAGCATGTCCTACATATCTTTAAGAGTAACTGGGAGCACTGGAAGCATTAAGGTTTTCACTGGAAGGTCACTAGATGGCCCTAGATCTTCCTTCACAACCAGTCACTAGTACTTCAGCTCTGAAAGCCTGGTCTTAATTCATCCCACAGCAGGACCCCCCCCCCAAAGGGACCAGGGTGCCCTGCTAAGAAGGACAGAGCTAGGACCAGGGATATCTACCGAGGTGTCTTGAGCAAAACATTTAGCCCCCCACTGGCTTCTCCTGGCCTTTGGCTGCTGAGGGCAGGGAAAGGCTGTTGTGTATCTGATGATCTTCAGAGGTTTCTCCCAACCCCTAACATTGAGATCTGTGCAGGGCCACTGCCTGTGATTCCAAGACACCAACCTGATACAGATAAAGGGCAAGAAGTCTGGTTATGTACAAACTTACAACATCCTGCTGCCAGGTTGCTCTTTTCATGCTGCAAAAAACCTCAGAGGATGGAAAGAACCATCTAGACTTATTCTCCATGTTAAATCACTGCTGGATCTGGAGCCTGTAATGTGTGCTTTGTTGGAGTGTAATGATGTCCATCTAAGTCAGGTTCCTCAAAATCTGTTACAGTTTAAGCTGCTTGGGCTGGATCAGCATTAGATTTTGCCAGCAGCTTGGTGGGTCTAGATCAGCACTAAATTCCTCTGGATTGAGCAGACACTTCTGTGGAATATGAGCGAGAGGAGGAGCTGGTTTTACATCCCAGCTCCTGCACTAAGTAGTAGCCCCAAAGAAATACAAAGGAAGATGGGGACTTTGGGAGGTGGGGGGGTAAGTGATTGGTTAACAGAGGTAAATGATCTTTTCCTTTCTTCTAGCTTGGATCTTTGTTCAAGTGGCAAAATGGGACCTGTTCGCTGTAATTGCTCTGCTCTTGCACACAACTGCTTTCTCCCACATGTGGCTTGTTGACATTTAAATAAATTGCAATTATTCCAACAACATAGATTGCAGGGACTCCAGAGTAAATGGGTCAAGAATACATCCAGGAGCATCTGCAATGTATTTAACACATGACTACAACAGGGGTAGGGGCAGGAGGAGGAGAGTATGGTGCTGGCTACAGCCTGGCACAGCCCCACACCCTGAGGGGATGCTTGAGCCAGAGCCTCCAGGGCACAGCGGACGGAGGAGGCAGGGATGCAAGGAGGGAACCAGAGCACACAGGGCATCACTCTGGCTCTTCAAGTGACGACTGTCTTAGCCAAAGTCCTCCAGCCCTTCTTTCCTTCCTTCTGCCAAAGTATTCAGGAACTCCCCGGGGCTTGTGTTTCCTTCCTGACACTGGCTGTGGGTATCCTGCTTCCCATCCAGACTTCAGCTTTTCCTCTGTCCTCACTGCCCACAGCATTGTCTGCACCCCATTCACCTCTTCCTTGACCTTCAACCTCTTGAGGAAGAAACGTCCTTTTCCCCACAACTCTTTATGTTACTGCTAAGAGTGCTGTCTCCAACCTGGATCACAGTAAAACACCCAAGCTTTTGGAGAGCAATCCAGGATGGCTGCCCACTCCTGCCTCGCAATTCTGGGATACTACATTGGGACTGAGATGGAGTTAATTTCCCCAGAGCATCCCCCACAGTGTTGTGCAAGGGGAGCCAGAAAGGTGTTGATAACAGACCCATGTTGTGGTTGCTGCCAGGCAGGGCTTGCACAGCACTGAGGCTGGTTTCCAACCTTCCCCTTGCAGGGATGGGGGACAGGATCTTGGGAGAGGACATGACTGGGACAGCTGACCCAAATGATATTTAAGACCATATGGCATCAGTTCAACAAGAAAAGCTAGAGAAAGGGGGGGGAAGTCCAGAGCAACTGCTACATGTACTGGAGCCCTGCTTACTGGGAAAGGGGCTGGATGTGACCTGCTGATGGGAAGAAGAGGTTTGTTTTCCTTTGTTTCCATGCACAGCCTTTGCTTTCTTTTAAGCTGACTTTACCATGACCCACAAATTGGCTGGTTTTTTTTTTTTTTTTTCTTTTCCATATTATTTTCTCCCCCTTGTCCTTCTGAGAGGTAGGGGGAAGAAAGATAGAGTGGCTTGGTGGGCACCTGGCACCCAGCCAAGGTCAACCCACCACAGATAGTAGTCAGGGAGAGGCTGTTTGGGAGGGAAAGCAATAAAAGAAGGGACAAGAGAGAAAGGGAAGGTCAGGAACAGTTGAAGACCATGTGCTTCATTATGAAGGTGAACATGAAACTTCAGAGGAAGACCTGCCAGGCTGAGCAAGGGGACCATCATCCTCCTGGATGAGTGCTGCTTCTGGAATGACACTGTGGATCTTCAGCCACCATGCCTGCAGCTGCCTCACCCACCGTCCAGACCACTGCTAATATGGTCTGATTCTGACAAGGTCAGCCCACCACAGATACAAGAGAGGGTGTTGGAGCATCCAAGAAATAACAGCACACAATACAAAGGGGATTGTTCCATGGTCACACATCTGTCAGAGCTCCGAGACACACAGCTCCTTGTCCAACCCAAAGACAGACCCACCCCTTAGGCAAGCAGCAGGTCACTGGCAGTACATAAAGCTTTGATCTGAAGGTAGAAAGACCACCGAGTGCAAGTAAAGAGACAGAGGCTTTAAAGAACACTAGAGTGATGGATGCCATCACAAGAAGCCTTAGCCAAAAATCCACCCTCAGAAAGGTCTCCCAGTGCACCTCCATTTTCTTCTTCACCTGTCTGTCATTCTACTAGAAACCACTTTGCCTCTCCCCCCGCCACCTCCCCAGACCTTTTCCTTGTTTTATTTATAAATGCATCAAAACGTCTCCCTGCAAGTGTAAAACTCTTTAGATGAGAGTAAAATAAAATCGATTTGAAATCACAGCTGCCGGGAGTCTCTGGCACACACACACACACTGTCTGCTGACATTTTCTGTAGCTCTTTTCCCAGTGAAATCTGTCTCAAGAAGGGCCCAAGGGGGCTAGTAACAAATCAGTTGCCTAGTACAGGAGTGATTTTTTTTTTTTTTAAGTTCAGATCCAACACAACTGCACTGGAAACCATGGGACTACCCTCAAGTGGATCATTAAACTAAAAGGGCTGTTTGTTAAAAGGTACAGGGTTTTAGGGATTTGTGGTCTCAAACTGACCTGGGTTTGTTACATATTCAGACCTAGTTCCTTCCAACAACCAGGAGAGCTACTGCGTTCCCATCAGGCTGGTGTTCCTCAGGGCACTGAGCAGTCACTTTATGAGTTGAGAATTGCCTGAAAAATGGAACCTTCTGCTCTCAGACACTCCAGGAGGGAGGGACAACCCTCGTCCCTTATACTTGCCTTTTCAGCTTTTTCACCATAATCAAAAATCAGTTTTTATAGCTAAAAGCTGAAGTCTTTGTTCAGCCATTTGATTCCAGCAGCTGAGGTTTTAAAATAAATAAGGTGAAAAAGTTCCAACACAGAAGCCAGTGGTTGCCCTCCCAAGCTCACCTACCGCCTGCTCTCAGTGTGGCAGGACAGGAGTCCAGCCAGCTCAGCCCCAGCAAGACCCAAGTGTATCATCCCCTTTAGCAAATCCAGCTGGTCACTCAGGGGCCTTGAAGGTGGATCTGCTCTCAGAAGTTTGAGTAAGGGCCAAATGAGGACACACAGGTAAAAAAAAAAAAGACTTTCAACTTCTGCTAGCTGTCATTTTGACCGACAGCTACTGATGGACTTCTTTTGAATGACAGAAACCCCTTCTACCCTAAGCAATTTATTTGGCTTGGTAGTGGTTCAAAGACCACCATTTTAAGGAAAAAGTGAATGCTCACCAGAGCAATGTGAGCTGCCACACCCCTGCCCCCACCAGCAGACAGAGGCTAAAGGCTTGTCCCTGCTCTGCCGTATTTTCCAGCAATTGCTTTGACCACCAGCACAAAGCATTCCAGTCTGCAATGGGCATATAGCTGATGGCGAGGCTCATTTATCCTGCCTGCCCATCATCAGCAAAATGAAACCAGCATCCTATCAGTAACCCAGAGGGAGATGAAACTAGAAGCTACATGTGTGGAACAGAACAGAAAGGAAGGGGAGAAGTTTAAGCAGGTTGGCAGTAAGGTTATGTGACCCAGCCTTGGAAAACAGTCCACGGGTGATGTCATGGATCTGCAGAGGGGATGTGTGTTGCTTAGCAGCTGGAGACAACAGAAGAGACAAGTTCTATCCTGGGAACCTCTGAACCTGCAGTAAACCAGCAGAAACAGGCTTTGATCTCCACCGTGCTGTGGCTCCAAGACATGGTGATAAAACCCATGTGAGATAATACTTCTGTGTCTTCCAGTTTCCTTTTGGGATCAGCCTGGAAATTTGTATTCAGGATTACCCAATTACATTTGGCATGAATCTTCTGCTCCCTTGTCTTCCCTCTGTGGTCACCACTGCCTTCTGCAATGCTGCTCTTGCAGAAGCTCCTGGCTTCTGAAAGCAATGGCTTTCAGTGCCAGCTCCCAGTGCATTGCTTATAAAGCCCTGCCTGCATGCTTTGGGCCACCACTGCCAGCAGAAGATCTGACAGGATGTTTGATGAAGGTGATACCATGAAATATTTGCCATGCAATAGGGAACCCTCCAGCACCAAGAAATGCTACTGAGATTTATAGTGCACTCAGAGGTGGATGACTGCTCTTTGGTCAAGAAGGTCCCCCATGCCCAGCATGCTGGATAAGAAATGGCTGTCATGTACAACATGGGGTCAGAGCAACTGATTACCGTGATGGCTGATGACAGAGAAATCCAGCAGCCAATTAAGATACCATTGATTTTTACTGGACAATTGGTCTCCCTCCACTTGCAAAGGGTTTTGTAGGATGAGAAAGGGGCAGACAGCAGGCTTCTACCACCCAAAGACTGTACAAGTCCTTGTCAAGGCAATACTAAAAAGCTTCCAGAAACTTTCATCGTTGAAAGTTTCAGGGACATATTCTGTGTCATTATTGTCACTGTCTCAATTATGGTTGGCTTAGGCTGGTATGAGAGGGCTCGCAAGGCAAAGCTGCAAGCCTTCAAGCAGGGAGACAAATACAAGACCGGTAGGCTCTGTGGGGCAGAGTATAAGGAAGGGAACAGCCTAAAGATCTTGTCCTGTTCCTATGTTTACCACAGCACCTGCATTGGCACCTGGTTGCACACCCTGCCCAGGAAGACAACATCTTCCTTCTGCAAGCAGCTGGTGAACACCTATGTGCAAGGTGACCTCCTGCCAGAGCAGGCTTGTGAAGATGTGAACGAGGAGGAACGGGACCATGAATATAATGCATTCAAAGGAGGACGAGAAGATGAATATGTTGAAGAGAAGAAAGATTATGCAAGCTTAGTGGAAGACAAAGGGTTTGACACACTGGAGAACAGCATCATTTGAGCTGTAACCAGGATAAATTATTATAAAGCCAGGGAAATCTCCCCTGTACTTTCCTGCAGCCCTTGCTCCAGGCTAACTTTTAATGGGAAACAATTAACACCACAGCCTTAGCTCCCCTCCCCTGGTCCCCACAACAAAATAAAAAAAGTAGGAAATCTTATCTGGAGGTATCCAAACCTCCCTGAGCCAGAGCAACAGGGAAGAAGCAGAAAGGAAGAGGGAAGCAGGCGTTTAAGAACATTTGGTATGGGAGCTGGTTTACATCTGCTTGGACGCTTCCTCAATTCGCCCCCAGAATACATGTGCATGGACATAAAACACACTAAATCTTGCATCCTAGTGTTACCCAAAGGGAGCGCCCAGAAATCCCCACTGGGAACTGTCCCCCATGTGGTGCAGCCAGCAGGAACCATTCCCTAGCCTGACTAGTCAAGAGGGGAAAAAGATAGAGGGTATTAAAGCATAAAGATGAAGCAACTCCCTCCTCTCATCAGCAGTGAAAACAGAGCCCACAAATCCCCAGCACCACCCCCATCACCCAGTGCACTGACACACACTGTCCCCAAGCTCAGCACAGTCCACCCCAGAGGACAGCGTGGCCTTTAATGACACTGACAGAAAAACTATGCTGGAAATATTGAGGGCACTTCAAACACGCTCTCGTCAGCCAAGAGGTGATGCCAGCAGGAGGTGGAGGTCTTTGCAGCAGGATTCAGTTTCTGGAGCTGGGTAGATGGGGAAAAAACCCAAAAGGAATGAAATGCTTCTGAGCATGGTGTAATTGGCTGCTTCTGCCTGCTGGCTGGCAATCTCACACGCTCAGAGGCTGATGTGACAGGTACATGTAACCTCCTGCTACCCCAGGTTGTTCCAGGTCATTATCCAAATGTGCCTAAGCACCTTAAGGGGAGCTGGATTTATGTACTAACATGATGCAAACAGATCTTCATCTCTTCTCTAGATGTATTATTTGGCTATAGATGTATTATTTGGGCAGCCTCTGAATGCATTTCCAATTCTGCTTAAAACAAGAGCACCAGCAGAAATCAGCACTAGCTCCCCAGGCTGGTAGGGGTGGCTCTAACACCCACTGGGAACGGGGCAACTAGCCAAGCCCCAAACTGCACATGGGGATACAGTGCTGGAATTGCTCACAAAACTACTATTAGCATTTAATCTCATATAAAAGAGGCATAAAACCTCTTTAGCAAATGCCAAAAATCAAGCAAGTGAACAGCTCTAACATACTGTGACCAAGATATCAAACCTGCACAGCTGTACAAAGGCTAAAGTGCCAAAATCAAAGGCTCTCCTCTAAACATAAAACATCCTATTGCTTAAGGGCAGCAGCCAAGAAGACTGTCACCAGATCACTCTGTTAGGACCACGCAACAAGACGACACAACTACAGCCAGCAAATACGACTAGTGCCTTGGAGTATTTTAAGTGGTTACATTAAGACTCAAAAGGTCAGGAGTTTAGGAAAATGTCTAAAAGCTTCACGCTGAAGAACAGAGAAGCAGGATCTCTGCAACCCAAAAACCTTGAGTTTTGGAAACAGCAGCACCTTGTATCTCCAAGTTATCCTTATCTTAGAAAGGGCTGGGGGGTGGAATACATGCCATGACCATTGACAAGGTAGAGCTGAATCCATCAGTCCTGCCCCAGGGAAGCTCAGATAGCTTCAGGTGGGAGGAAGAGAGGAAACTGCAGCTTCAGAATATATTTTTTTTTGTTTTCTGGCAGTAGAGAAGTTTCAGACCAATTTCTCCTGGAATGAAACATGACAGCATTTCCAAGGACTTGATAGAAACAAGTCTTTCTGCAAGTCCTCAGACTGAGCTGTTTCATTTCATTTGTGGAACAAATGGGGAGAAATGATTTTTTAAGTCAGTTCACAAGAAAACCACCCTCCTCTGCAGGGTGTGCAGCCTCCCGGGAGCCATACATCACTTCCATTGCAGAACAAGGCCCTCAGAGTGCTTCAGAGAGCAAAGGTAGCTGTCTCCATCTGAGGAAGGAGACAGGCCCTTTGGATGGTGATTAGCAGCAGGAAGTTCATTTAGGTGCCTTTAATTGCCTTCTGGAGGTAACTCTCCTGTCAGCAGCTTGGAAGGAGACAGGACTGGCTTAGCTAAGCTGCACAAATGTCTTCATGCACTGCTGGGCATCTGGAGCTGACCTGATAGCTCTCCTGGGTCCATAGCCCCCCTGAGATCAGCATCCCCAGGTCTTCTGAGGGAAGGAATGAAAAGGGAAGATGTTGGTAGGGCTCCCAGTTACCTCAGCCCACTCTCACTGCCCCACAACCAAGGGGTGAGAAAGCACAGCCACACAAGCACGCAGGGAGCAGGCTGAAGAGCCCATATCTTCTGCATCCAGGTGGCACAATGGACCAGTGCAAGCTGCTGTCTTCTACAGCAAGTGTTTTGCATCCTCCTGAGGAAGGAGAGGGGATTGAACAGCAGCCCTGAGCCAGATCTTGGTTGGGGATAATCACACAAAAAGCCCTGATGCCATCCAGCTGCAGAGTGCTGGGCCTGAGAGGAGAGTCCCAGGGGAATTCTCCAGGCTGTATTATGCATGAGGCAAGATGAGCTGATCAGAGCACCCTTAATATCTCTGAATTTCTTTCCATTTTCAAAAGGAGCACACACTCTAGATGGGCTGAATTTTCACTGAAATGGGTCAGTAGAAAAATAGATCCTTCTTAAAACACAACACTGCACTCACTGCATTGCCTTCATTTAAAAAGGAGGGGGTGGGGGGAAGGAACACAATCTGGGTAAGAGAGAAACTCTTCACTCCATTTAATGTTATCAAAGCCTACTGCGCTGAAAGTGTGAGATGTGTGCCACAGTGAACCTGACCTCCAGCCGTCAGATCCGCTGCCCTCCATCAGCACTAATGGCACTCCCAGCACAGCGAGGTCAGCTTATTGCCAGGGTGGGACACACAGTCCTCGTAGCCTCAATGAGGGTTATTAACTTCTCTGGAGGTTGCACTGTCCCGGTGTTTAAAATAAACTACCACAGACAATGCACAAGAGGGGAAAATGTGAGCGAGGGGTCTGGGTCCTGCTGGGGCAGGGCTGTTGACTGTGGGGACAAGGATGGAGCTTTACATCCTGCAGCAGCTCAGGGATGTGGCTGGATGCTGCAGTTTGGTTGTGAGCCAGGAGACAAGTTGAGGGAAGCACAGGTAGATGAGGTCTAGAAAAGGCCATGCTGGGAGGTAGTACAGAAAAATCTTACGGGAGGATTCATGGCTTCTGCAGAGATGCTGTAATAGCAGTGAATTTGTCACCCAGCCACACAGAGGAAGAAAGAGATGAGAAGACAGCAGCTACTGGGAAAGGATCCTTGATTTTCTCTATACCTCAGAGCTCAAGCAGAAGGGAAATGGTATCGGCAAAGTTTCGAACTCATGCCAGAAAAAAAAAATAGAAATATTTTAGCCAAACACTACGCACAAGATAACTGGAGGTGAGGAGGAAGATGAACAGTTTCATGGGTCCAGCCAGGAGCAGCCAAAGCCCTAATGAACCCATCAGAAAGCCACAGTGAGGGAAGAGCCAAAAAATGATGCAACGTGATCAGAGCACCAGTGCTGTCTGGAAGCACCAGTACAAACCACATGGACCTAACACTGATAACCGTGCTCTTGTGGCCAAGAAGGCCAATGATCTCCTAGTGTGCATTAAGAAGATTGTTGGTCTTGCCAAGGAGACCAGCTCCAATGCAGGTCAGTCCATGCTGAGGAAGGGAAGCATAATGAAAAGGGCTGGTGAGGGGCTCTTTCTGAAGCCAGGAAAGCAGCTCATCTGTGTTGGGTGCCAGCAGCTGGTGGGCAGGCTGCTGAGGCAGCCTGGGCAGAACCAGCACCACCAGTGGTAAATCAAAACGAGGTATTAACATGTCAACAGTCAGTCACTGAGACCACCCCTTCCTCATAAAGAAGCCCTTTGGGAGCCCTCGTTCACTGAACAAACAAGCAGCAAATGGGTTGTCACCCTGGACATCACCTGGGAGCACCAGGTCAAGAGTGGGTTCCCTGGGTGGGGTGAACAGAGAGAGCAAATAGGGCACAGCAGTTTGCACACAAGGGGGCTGAAAGCCTGCAGACTAGGCTAGGAAGCAATGCTAACCACTTGGTAGGTTCTGTCTGAGCAGGAGGAGAAGCTTCTTTGCTGTGAGGGTGTTGGAGCCCAGCCCAGGCTGCCCAGAGAGGTTGTGGAGTCTCCTCTGAAAAGATCCCAAACCCACCTGGACAATGCAATTCTGGACCCCTTGCTCTGGGTGACCCTGCTGGAGCAGCAGGGTTGGACCAGATGATGCCCAGAGGTCCCTTCCAACCCCCACCCATCTGTGATTCTGTAACTGTCTTGGGGAGCACCCAAACATTGTGCTTAAATGAGCTGCCAGGAGCCGCCCTCCTCCTCACAAGCTCCTGCCCCATAAGCTGAGCTCTGCTGCACATAATCTATTAAGCAATAACCAGGTTCCAGCAAGACCTCAAGGAATGACTTACAGATCTCATTTATCAGGGGGTTCTTTGCAGTTTCTTGCACATTTTATTGCAGGCTTTTTCTGCACAAACATGGTTCAGTATATTGCTGGGAGAGTCACCAGACTGTGACCCAGAGGGAAGCAGTTGATGATCCAGCACTGGGAACTATTGACTTCACCACCAGAATGTCAATGCTATAGATCACTGGGAGCAATTAGGGTGGCTGGCTACCCCATGTGCAGCCTGCAGGCAACCATCCAGTGAAGATATTTTCCCCATGCAGAGAGCCAGCACTAAGCCTTGACAACAATATTTAAAGAACTACTTTGAGGGTTTAAGTGAGATTTGAGTAATCTATAGATCCTGTGCAGGCCAAAGGTAGGAATTCCAACCTTGAAGACTCAAGTTTAATACCTACTGTAATTAAAAGGAGGGTGCCAGCTTCCCTGCAGCACAACCCGATTGACATCAATAGCATTACAGCAGTAGAGAGCCTTACTTTTGATCTCCCAAATCCATCTGGGATGGAGATGAAGGACAGAATGTGCCTGTCCGCAGGGCCAGGAGTCTCTCTACCTCTACAACACCCACAGAAACCTTCCTTGCATCATCCGCCTACCTCCCACACCTTCAAATTGCAGGAGGGTTTCTTTCCCTTGCAAGGTAGGCATTACTCAGTGCCTCCATCTCACTAAAAGGACCTTCCCTACAGATGTCCATGCCCACCAGCACCCCAAGCCTGGTGTACAGATTGCCCATGTCCCCCTCGCAGCAGATATGGGGGCTGGCTCTGGCTGATGAGCTCCATCTCCCTCTCAGGGCTCATGCAGGAGTAATAGGCTTCTGGGAGCTTTAGGCACAAGCAGCTTCACTTCCTAATTCCCTGTTTTTCCCCAAACATCTTGCGCATGTGGGAACATGCGCCTGGCCCTTTATACCTCTTTGGACCCAACTCTTCTTCCTTCATCCAATCCAGTTCTCAGCCTCCTCCTTTTCCAGGTCAGGTTTTCCCATCCCAGGTTCTGCTGCTCAGTTTTCCCCTCCCACCAACCCATCTCCTTATCCCCTTCTGCCTCTTGCCCACACCCCACAGAGCTCCCCTTTCTCTCCTGCTTGTGGAAAGCTTCATAAGGGCCTTAAATCAGTTTACCCCAAGGTGTCTTTGCACACAGGAAGCCTGGTACAGCTAAGCCAGGAATCCAGCTCTCTGGGGTAATCTGCAGAGTACGGCTGGTTATTAGTCACTACAGTAGAACAATCAACACAGTTTCTGTAATGCACTAAGATGGATTGAAGCTACTTAAGAATACAAGGAAATGGGATCAGTGCTTTGAAGAAAAAAATAAAAGTAGCTTGACTCACCAAATCCGCTTCTACTATAGAGCAGTTCTGGGCTCACGCACAGCCTTTGATTGCACACACTAATGCTGCAGCACAGATGCTTACAGCTGGCAACACCCGGCCTGAACAGCCGCTGGGAACACCAACACCTTGCCACGATGGAAATACACAAGTGTCCCATGCTGAGGGAGCAAGGAGCAAGATACAGCTCTGCTGTGTTGCTCCTATTTCTTTGTTATCAGAGGAGATCACACTGACTCCGTGTCTGGTTTTGCATCAGAACAATTCTGCTCTTTGGTACTTTTAATTTTCCTCCTTGAAAACAGAGTCAGAAAATAAAGACCCAGCTTTTCCTGTTGCAGCTGCACCAGGACCTGAGCAGACTGCAAAGTCTCAGAGGCTTCAAGCTACTTGCTCTCTTGCTTAATCACGAAGATTGATTCCACACCTCCCTTAAACAGATGAGGCGTGATCAGGTACAAGACTCCTTCCCTGACCCAAAAATGTTTCTCTGCAAATCTCTCCCCTCTCAAAATCAGCAGAGATACTGCTCCAGAAATATAAGAAGTTATATATCAATAGGGTAAAAAGTTTCCCCAGTGCCAGATCTTAGCAAAATGTGTCTGATGCAACTAAATTCTGTGCGAATGAAACCAAAAAGTCTCCTGAGAAATTGGAGGCTATGGATGAGAAATCACCGCTTTATAGGGAGGGAACAAAGGTGCTTGGAGAATGGGGGCACACACAAGACTCCCTGCTTACCCATTCCACAAAGCATCTCCTTATTACTCCTCTTTATTGACCAAGTGTAAACTACTGTAGTAGTCTAAGGATGGAGATCTGAGCCTTTTTTTTTTTCTTCTGACCTTTGTGACCCTCTGCTACAGGGCTCAGGGAAATAGGGAAAACCCTGACCTGGCCCTGACTGCCTTAATTAACAGGAGTCCCGATTGATTTTGATAAGCAGCTCTGGCCTCATTCATCAGCACAGCATTTACCCAGATAAGCAAGTGCATCAATCCAGAGCATCCCAAGCAGCACAGAACTGGTCTCAGTGCTGGTTTAACAGGAACAGCATCTTTTATACACCTCTTCAGACTACGAAACCACATCACCTTTCCAATTCTCCCCTGCTGACACTTTAAGACCTTTTAAGGAAAATCATCCACCCTCTTCAGATGGGCAGCAAAGATTATCCCTCAGGGCTCAACCTGGTTAAACTTCAATTTTGGGGCTGTGGGAAACCCTGGCTCCATCAGAACAAGTGACAGCACCCATGATTACAGGGGTCAGGAGCTCTCAGCTCATCTGCCTTACAGGACTTTGCGTGCAGCTCCTGTGCATCACTGTAAGGAGACGCACCATGGGCTGGTGCAGAGCTAAATTGAAGGTCAGTAGGTAGAAATCAAGCAGGGAGGCTGGAGGCAGGTTATCACAAGGCTTAAGCTGGTGATTTTGATTAAGAGAAAAAAGGGAGAACAAAGCACACGCAGAGCAGCATCTGTCTCTGGCACCAAGAGCCTCACCAGAACCCTTCAGCCCAAATGGAGAGACTCTGTGAATTTGTAAAACCTTTCTGCTGTCATCTTGGTTTTGTTCTGCTTCAAGCACAGAGAGAGAAAATGAATGCAAGAGGAGAGATATCGTTGATTTAATTGGCCATATTTGTCACTGGAGCAAGAAAAATAACCTTAGCAATAGCACTGGCTGAGTGACACACATTTAATTTATAGATGAGACATTTGCTTTGATCAGTGGAATACATATAAAAATCTTTATCTTATCCTGACCTTTCCAGGAAAGCTGTGGTCTAAATAGCACTGCCCAATGCTGCTGTGACATCTGGGCAATCCCCTGCCACAGAGCAGCACCCCCATACCACCAAAGCCCCCCTGCTCGCAGCCCAGTGCTGAGCTAAGTCTTGCTCTGCACTGTTTGCTCCACCCATTTACCTCCTGGCATCTTTACACTGCTTTTCCCAGGCTAAAACTAACTTCCTTCCCCCATGGAGACAGTGAAACCAGTGTCATCCAGCAGCACTGCCAGGGGCTGAGCATCCTCAGGTGCCAATGAAATCCAGAATTTTCCTCTGGCAAATTCCCTGCTCAGCACCAGGTCCTGTGGGGCATGGGACCCAGAGACTGACCCTTCCTCTGCCCCATTATTTCTTTAGCTGTGGTAGGTAACCCCACCAAGCTGCTCATTCAGCCTCAACTCCTCATATCAGAGTTTTACAGCAAAACTGTTCTACTGAACCTCCCCAAAGTCCTTCCTGGCATGGCCTAAAAGATTATTTAGGGCAGCATCCTGGGAACACTTGGAGCCGAGTCAATAGTGCAAAGGCACAACCAGACAGATTTGGTGAGGTCTGGTGTCTGCACCCACAGTCAGGATTCCCACAACAGGAATAAGAGCTCCATAAAACAAATTACATCTAATTAGAGCAGGTGCATGGTGCCCAAGGAGCATCATTGTGCAAATATTTATTCAAGTCTTTAAAAATCCCTTTGGAAGATGCAAAGCAAATGGTGTTTCTGTAGCCACCGATGGTCCTTCCAGCCAGGCGGGACCGCAGCACTGCAAAGCCATCCGTCAGCGCCCAAGCTCACCTTCTGACATGAGCCACACATTTATCACGCCTATTTGGGGCACAATTCGTGAGGCTTTGATGACAACGTGTTGCTTTGCTGCACAAGGTCAGGCCAACCATTTCCTCCTTCCCAAGGCCTCAGATTTATCCTGGGCATAACTCCCTTGACTTCCACATAGATTTTGGCACCGTGGCTGCTCTCTCTCCTTTTTTTAAAGTCCCTTGCTACAGCATAAGGAGACACCTGGCAGAACCGTTCCGCCTGGAAATCCATCCTCAAATTGTTTTATCTCTATTAGCCCTCGCAACCAGATGACAGGGGAGCACGAACATAGACAGCGTGGGATGAGACATTCACCCAGCTGCTAGTTCAAAGGCATGTCATCATTTATAACACTCCCAGCTATTCCAACTCTCCCTACTTGTTCTTGGTTTAAAAAAAAAAAAAAGAAAGAAAACCAAGCCATTTCTAGTTCCGTGCATTTAGCGTTCAGGGACACACTGTTTATTTTGGTGCCTTTCCTCTCCAGCTTCCCCAGCTCCATAGGGCATCTCCCTTCCAGAGCAGTGCTGCCAAGTTGTGCTGTAACCCCTCAGCGTCCCATGAGGGACAGCAGTAGTGCAGGAGCAGCCAGCAAAGGGAGAGATGGAGAGAAGAGGACCAAGAGGCAGTTGGCTCTGGCTGCATCTTGCACATCCCATCCAGCAGGTGTTCAGCCCTGTTGGTGCTCCACATGTGGGGCCCTGTCATCATCAAGTGAGCCACTGCTTCCCTGTACTGGGAGAGAGTTCAAAACCAATATTGAATCAATCTGCTAGAAGAGCTTTTCTCTCCATTGGGCCAGTGTTCCCCCAGGGCCAGCCCATGGGCACCTCACTGCAATGGGCTGCTGGGGGCTCAAAAAAACCCAACCCTGTGTCCAAGTATTGGCCAGCCCAGGTATAATGCAGCACCCAGGAGCCACAGCACAAGCAGAGGGCAAGCCACTCTGCTGAACACCTGCAAGACATGACCTTGATGGAAGTGACATCCAACCTGAGCCTCCCTTGGTGCCTCAGTTCCCCCAGAAACAACTACACCATCCCCAGGCTTAAGCTGGACCCACCCCACGCTTACACCCAGCATCTGCAGTGGGGAGCAAGAGCCCAACCCAAAGCAGATTACTGAAGAACTGAAAGTGGTGGCTGCACATTTCCCATCCATCTGAGCCCCTGCAGTGATTCCAGTGGGTCCATAGAGCCTGGGAAACCTGGTCAGGACTCCTGGCTTTGCTGCAGCCCCCAAATGATGTTTTTTGAACATCTTACATTAGACATTGGCTCCCCAAAGCATCTCTCCTGCTCTGAAAAAGGACAGCAGAGGGGAGTTGAGTCCCTTTGAGTTACAAGCCTCTTTGCAAATAACTTGGGCAGGTTTCCAGCCCATCGCTAAGACGACGCAGGACTTATCCCCAGAGACTGCAAATGGTCTGATCCAAATTCCACCGAAGTCCACTGCAAGGCTCATTACCTCTGTCTGGCATTAGCTCTGGCTCTTTGCTCACAATAGCTCTGGGCAAGAACTTGCTCTCCAAGGAGCCCCGATGCAATTAACTGGGGAAGCATCATTCCTATCTCAAAGCTGGGGAAAAGCCCAAGCCCTTTCCCCACCTAACGTGGTCACATCAGCACCCACCAAGCCGTTCAGGCTGGGTCCAATAGAGGGCAACAATATCACACAAACCACTTCATTAAACTAATTGCGAGCAGCCAACGTGAGAATCACTGCCCATGGTCCTCCGGGACTGGATTTATCCCTTCCCTCACTCCCCACCTCACTGGCAGCCAGATGGCTGCACAGGCAGCTTGATGCTTCAGCAATGGTGGAGCAGTCAGGATGGACAGCTCTAAAGCATTTGCGTGTTGGGTGCCTCTTGGCCAGCAGTGCCAATTTTCCCATTGATGGGGACCCTGCAAAGCTATTAAGCCACCCATCCTCTCCTGGGTCCCACCAGGTCAAAGACCTCATACAGAGCTCTGCCCCACACCCTGCCAGCTCCTGCATCCCCCTTCCCACCTGCAGCTCAGGACAGCAATAACAAGATGCACTCCATGTAGAACCACAACCTTCTGTGAGGCTGTTTTGCATAAAGACACCTTCTACACTAGCAAACATTTGTTTAATTAACACTCTGGCTTGCCAGAGGTCTGCCCACAACCCCCTTCCCTGCACAGGGAGAGAGAGACTTCCCCCACTGCAGTCCAGTTCTGATAGTCTTTAGGAGCAAAGCTGGGGATGCACCATCCCCTTCATGATGAGGAATCGCCCTGCACTGTACTCCCTGCAGCCTCCCCAGTGTGCTCTGTATCCAGGCACGGCAGCCTAAGATCATTTTGCTCACAGGGAACATATCCCAGGCTCGTAAGCAAGAAGTGCCCGTGGGATGCTGACAACAGGCTTTGATGCAAAACATCTTGGCTAGCACAGCTGCGTCCTAGTGAGGTCTGGACTCTTTTTTTGGGGGAAAAAGCAGCACAAAGAGCAGAGCTCCAAGTTGTCTCTCTTCAGCTGAGCTGCAGCAATCACCAGTACACTTGTAGGGTGACATAAATTAGGGCAACAACTGTCATGGGAAGTTAGGTTGTAACTGGCCAGTCTGGGCTAACGTGATTGCCTGCAACCATGATTTAAGCTCTTATGACAAGAGAGTGGAAGCAGAGCTGTAGACAGCTTCTAGGAGGTGGTATTTCACCCTCATGCCCACCTGGGAGTCCATGGAGGATTCCCACCAGCAGCAGCACAGTCAAAGTTTTACCCCTTCCCATCCCCAGGGTTAGCTCATCCCTCCCTGCACTTGGTTACAGTGTGGGTGGCAGCCACACCTGCCAGCGTGTTACACACCACATGGCTCCTATCATTGGAAACAAACTGTGCCCAAGGAATTGGGTGGATGTAACAGAGATGAAGTAGCTGGGATTTCACTTGGTTTGGCAGCAGAACCTCAGCCCCAGCATCCCCCCTGGGTTCCATTCGAGCAGGCTCAGACAGGCAGCTCACATCAGAGCAGGGACAGAAGCCTGAAGCACCCAAATCCCAGGCTCCTGCTGCATCCTGAGCTGCTGCCCCTACCACCAGCACACAGGCCTCCTCCAGCACACCAGCTCCCTGCTAAAACCTGCTCACCATCTCCAAACAGCCTTGCGAGGGTACACCAGGGAGGCTCCGTCCCCAGCACCAAGCAAGCCCTGTTCTGTCCATGAGCCAGCACAAAGGCAGAGCTCAATAGCTCAGAAGAGGAAAGACTGGACCCAAGCCATGGTGTTGAAGGACTAAGTTATCTCCAAATATGGGGAGCTGGGAGGAAAGGCTTCATTCGACCCTGAAACCAGCAGCTGAGACAAGCTGGGAGCTGCAGTTTGACCAAAGAAATTCCTCCCACCAGCAGCTGCCGAGCCCTGTTCAAAGCCCACAAGCTGAAGGCTTGGCCAAGAGCCTGGAGGACAAGCTCATCTCTCGCTGGATATGTATTTGTTTTCATCTCGATTTACATGGCGAGATCAAAGCAGCTGCACTGATGTTAGATGGGATTTATGAGGGCAGAGCTCTGGGGCATTTAGTTCTATAGTTTTGCCCCATCTCCAGTTCCCCAGGGGGTTTCCAAGCTGTTTGAAGGATGAGCTGGGCTGGTTTGCTGTAGCCCACTGCAACCTGTATGCACCCCAGTGCTCAGTGCCACTCGCCTCCTGGCACCAGATACACCTCCAGACAGCAGCCTCTGGCAGAAGAGGCCAAAACAAGCTCCCAGTGCTCATTTTTTGCTGGCTACACACTAAGGCCATTCACTTCTCTGCACAGCAGAAGGGCAGACTGAAACCAGGATCAACTGCAAGACCACCCTACAGGACAAAAGCTGGGGACCTAAGCATTCATGTGCAGACATTCAAAGCCTCCTTTCAGGCTGGAGAAGTTACCCGCTTTGCTTTTTCAGAAGCGAGGATGTTGGTGCCCCTTCAGCAGTGCTGGCACTGGCTGCAGCAGGGCAGCAGACAGCTGCTTTGGTGCCTTTGTCCCAACCCTCATATGGCCACAGATTCCCCTACACAGTAAAAGCAAAATTCTCCCACACAGGGCACTGACACTTGCTGCTTGGCCAGCCCAACTGACTGAAGCCCCCTCTGCAGTGGCACCATGGGAAGGTAAGAGCTGAACCTCCTCTTAAATTCCCAATAGAGGAGGCAACACATGGTCTCCAAAGCCATGGTCTCCAAAACTGATCCCTATGTAGCAGCAGCACTCAAAGCTGCGATTCACTCCGTAGCTCCTGGTGCTCCCTCACCAAGAGTGGGTGACACCATCCCACAAGGGCTGCGGTCACACCAGGTCCACCAGAGCAACCTCCTCAACACCAAAATTATTAGGGCTGAAATTTGGGGGAGGCAGTTTAAAGAACAGATGGTTGCGCTTTAGTATCGCAACACACTGCCAGTTAATTAATGCTAGCTGTAATTAAACTTTACACAAATTAGCTGTCAGCTATGCTAAAGGGAATCATTTCTCTCAAATGCCACCTTGAATCGCTGAGTTGTGAGACTTTTCTACAACGTAATTAAAAGCAGGAGGCTGGCATGGAAGGGGGTGGGTGGCAGAGGAGGGAATAGCCTAAGCTGTAGGCCGGGAAGCAGCTGGAGATCCCCACCCTGCATAAGCAGCTCCTCTCCTCTGGCCTGGGGGACCCCAGGGGCTCTGCTTGGCTTTTACCCCCACCGGCATATGAAGGGGCTTCCTCCCCATGAGTCAAAGGTTTAGTCAGCAGCTGATTTTTTTGCTTTTGGAAGAAGAAAGTCTTGAGCTCAAGAAGAGTTGGTAAGACCTTAACAGGACAAGGAGAAAGTTGGGTCAGGTGTTGTTGCACTGAAGTCCTTCTATGCAGAAAAGCAGAAAACAAGATGTGTTTGTTGGGAAAGGGCTGGTTTTGACAAGTTTTCTGCTTAAAAGAAAGTAGTCTGTCAAAACAGCCATGGTGACATTTTCCAACAAGTTGCATTTTATTCCAAGAGAGCTTTGGAAATTTTAGCTCCTTCTTTGCTTTGCGCATTCACCAGTGCTCACTGAGCTAGGAGATGACTAATGCAAGAGGACCATGACCAAGAAGGCAAGTGTTCACTTGGGCTGGGGGCAACTGGGAATATTAAGGCTAATTTATCCTAAACTAGCACAGGTCTTAACTGGAAATCGAACCAATGAAACAAACAAGTGCCTTAGTATCAAATATACTGATGGTGACCAGTAAAAGGCTGTCAAATGCACCCCTGTCTACCCACAAACATACAGGACACATCATGGGGTACCTGAGCATGGTGACAGCCATCTCCAGGGTCCAAACATGCAGAAGATGAGACTGGGAACACACTGCCAGAGAGTCCATGGAGAAAGCAGAGCTGGAGAGAAAGACACTTCCCCCCCAGCCTGTCCTGCGCTTAAATAACACTCCTGGGTGAGTGGGTGGGGGTCCAAGGTGAGGCTGCTCAGGGCAATTAAAACTAATTAGTGCACTTAGGATCCATGAGGTCAAGCCACGGCCTTAAGGAAGAGCCCAGTAACCCCAATTAGACTTAATGACTGGGGGTTATTTCCCCACTTTCCAGTGCTATGAGCCACCTGCAACCCTGTCCAGATGTTGTGGATGTTGAATCACCACCCCAGCCCCATGTGAGACTGGGGTGATGGGCCCCAAAGTCAGCTCAGGGGCATTGCATGTCCCCTGGGGATCCGTCTCAGGCAGCCCAAGGCATTGCTGATGCTCATGTCTCATGCAGTTGTGGGTAATTGATATGCCCAGATGTTTTCCGCTCCACGATACAGAGGAAAACAAAAATTTCTGTGGTTCCTGCCAGACTGACATGTGGAAAATTCCTTCCTGATCCCAAATCTGCTAATCAGATCAAGCACTTCAGGGAGACTTGGCGGGCAAGTGTGTCTCAGGAAGTTGTCCCTACACCCCCATGGCCCCACTTGCTGCCCATCCAGCATCCCACCTCCCGCCCTGCCGCGATTCAGAGCACCTGGGAGCACAGCTGGCCAGATGTGCGCCTGGGAGAAACCATTTCTCCTCGACTCCTGCAGACAACTGGATGAAGCTCAGGATAAGTTATAGTCGTGGCCTTGCCGCAGAGCTCCGAGTGTTACGAACATCTTGAGGGCAGAGTGGGACAAGCCTTCTCTCTGAGGGCAGGAGCGGGAGGGATTTATGAATTAAGGTCAGGAAGGGCCACCGTGACTCTCCCCTGCTCCTCCCAAATGCATACGCTGCAGCTATTTTTCTCCTCCAGCAGCTGAATTAAAGCCTCTGGTTTGTAGCAATACCAAATCTCATTTTGGAGGCTCTGAGCAACAGTAAATCCCTGGTCCCTTGCTCTCCATCAGCCCTCGCTGCCCTGCAGCGTGTCCTACTCCAAGGTTGCCTTTGGCTTCCAGCAATTAGGGCTTCTCCAGCATTTTGCTTGACAGGCTGTAGGCTCTGTTTCCAACCTGATATGTACAGAGGAGTTCAATTCCTCTGCACCAGAGCTCTCCAGCCTCTCCTTGGGGACCCTGAGCCTCCCATCCCACCGCTTGCCTCCCACCCCCCCCGAAGCCCCTTTACCCTTTTGGGCTGGCCAGTGTGGCGAGCTGGGCTGGCCCCAATGGCCGGGCAGATTATCTCGACCATAGTGCCCCATGCACTGGGCGGACTCAAGAGCACTGCTTGGATTTCTTTTACTTTTCCTTTTTTTTTTTTTTTTAAAGCTCAATCAAGGATCACATCAACTTCTCTTTTTCCTGCAGCTCTGCTCTGGGAGCTCATGATGAGGGAGTTATACACCCATGACCCCTAAATCCTTTTCTGAGTCACTGCCACTGCAGGCTCTGCTCTCCCATCCTAGAGGCAAACAATCCTGCGCCTTTGTTCCCACCTAAGCTACACCAGCCTCATACAAAGCACCGAAGTCATTGGTGTTTTACACTTTGGGAGTGCTTTTCTCTTTTTTTTTTTTTCCCAAAGCAGCACAAAACAGTCATAGTAAGGCAGTACCTGGAGTCCCCTGCGCAGCCCAAAGGGGATGGAGCTGCGTGTTGCCAAGGTCTGTGTATTACTAAAGTAGGGATGAAAAGGCAGAAGATGGATGTTGGTGTGAATCTGGGCCAAAATGCTTCTCCTTTCTGGGTTTCTGAGCTCCTCAGCCTGGTGGCAAGAGGGACCCCAACCCAAAGAGCAGGAACATCCCTGAGTCTTTTCTCAGCCAAAAAGGACCCACAGCTTTTATAAGAGGCTTCCGTGCCCCCAAGTCTTTACTCCAGGGAAGCTCCGATCCTTGGCTGTGTGTGACAGTTTGCCCAGCCCACAGCTGCCTTGTCCCCAGTCCAGGAGTGATTCAGCTCATTGAAAAACCTCACAGGAACCAGTTGTTCATCTCATGCCGGACCCAGGACGTATGCCCCCTTCTTGCTCCTCTGAGCAAAAGAGATGGGATTAATTTCCAAAAAGAAATCAGAGCACGTTGGAGAAGCGGTGGATGCAGGGCTTTGGTTTGCTCCTTCCTCCCCCCACTGAAGGACGTCTGCCTGAAAATCAACCAGAAACAGCCTCCAAATGCTTGTCTGAGCAGAGGGAGGCAGAGCTCAGCCCCAGCCTCACAACACCCAGAGCTGCAGGAGGTACTGGCTGCCTTCCCCCACCTCCTCCAGTTCAATTAAGGAACAACATGTTTTCCAGCCCTGCCACCATCCTTTTATCTCCGGTTCCTTCTCGTGCTGCTGCTCTGGCTCTCTTCGCGTGACAGCAGCAGCGCGGTACCCAGCTCATACAACCCTGCCTTGCAGCCCACAGGCTGCCTGTGCGAGGGTGTGCACATGTGTGTGTGCACACGTGTACATGCATGTGAGTGTATGTCTGTGTGTGCCTGTGGGTGCACATGCAGGTGTACATGCATGTGTGTGCGTGCACATGTGTGTGTCTCTGTTCACACGTGTGCACGCACAGGTGTACATGCACGTGTGTGTCCATGTATGTGTGTGCATGCACACATGTACATGCATGTGTATATGTCTCTGTGTGCACGTGTGTGTGCATGCATGTGTGTACATGAGTGGGTGTGTGTGTCTGTGTGCATGCGTGTGTTCACACGTGTACACGCATCTGTGTGCACACATGTTATCCCCACTGCTACGGCAGCACTGACACTGTGGTGTCACTTTGCTGGCTGCCCCCGCTGAGGTGGTTTAAGGTTAAAGAAGGTGGTTTTGGTAGCAGGAAAGGAGGGTGGTGGTGGTCAAGGATGTATTGTGTCCAGCTGAGCTGTGCCTGCCTGGTCACCCCAGCAAACACCCGGCACCTTGGTCTCTGTGTTTTCTCTGCCGTGCTCTGGTGCAGAGGATCTGCAGGGAAGAGATGAAGCACAGCCCTGGGGAAGAGGTCTGAGGGGGGTTAAGAAGAAGGCTGGGGTGTGGGGGCTGTGGGGAGGCCGGTCTGTGGGCGCAGCGGGTGTTGGTCAGGGATGGGTGTGCATTTCCTCCTCCGGCTGCGCTGAATCACCGTTTGCATCTCACTTGCTGGAGATTTGAGGACTTGGTGCCCGGCTGTGTTGCACGCCCACTTTCTGATGGTAAAGGGAGATTTCCTGGAGGAAAGCCCAAACAGAACCCACGCACAGATCTCCCGCACCCAGGTACAAAGTGTCAGCTTTCACCAAGCAGCACGAGATGCAGGGATACAGCCCCAGACAGTTTGTAGACATTGCAAATATATTTGATAGCATTGGCAAGGAACAACTTGAGGACATCACCTACAGGGAGACCCCACCAGAGCTGCAGGCATTGGCTGTTCTGAAGTTGTTCAATAAATTCCTGTATTTAAGGCTGGGAGAGATCGTTCAATCATCCTGCCTGACCTTGTCTACCACAGGTCCCCCTTCATGCTGGGAATTAGGGATGGGGGTTATTAGAGCCATTTCAGAGTGGTGCCCAGGGGTGCTGCGGATGGGAAGCCCCTGCCACACTCCATCACCCACCCACCCAAAGCGCATCTCCCTGCCTGAGTCAGCTTCTGTCTTACACTTCTCTCAGGAAATCAAAGGACCCTTGTTCTCCCCGAGGGTAACGTTCTGTTCTAATCTCAGCAGGGAGCTTTTCACATCCTTCACCATCAGGGCTTTCCTCCTTGTGGTCGCTTCACTTCGTGCCAGCCCTGACTTTGGGGATGAGCCAGGCTCCACGTGGGTGCAGGGAGATCTCACCTCACCCAATTACCCATCTGGGAGTCAGAGGTTTAAACTGAGCACATCACCCTAAACATCACAATGGTGGGCACGCGAGGTGGGCATCCTGGGGGAGACCCGCCTCTTTACACTGAATTAGCTCAGGCAGGTTTGCAGAGGCTCTGCCAGCCCGTGGGCTCCCTCTGACTGATGCCAGCTTAGGAGGAGAATCAGGCCCAGGTCGTCACTTGAAGGGATTGATGGATTCATCTTTCAAGTGAATAACTGGGGAAACTGAACAACCCTTCCAAAGCAAATGGGATGTTCAGGCCCCAGTAGCTATGTGGTGCAATGGGGGAATCCTTCCTGTGCACAGGACCTGGTCCTGTTTCAGCTCTGCCCTGCTGATTCTTGAGGCATTTAGTGAAAAGAACAGAGCTGCTTTGGATCCCTAGCGAGAGGATGGAAAAGCAGAGCTGGGCTATTGGAGAGACAGAATAAAAAAGAGAATAAACCCTTATAAAGTCTCAGACCTGGGTGTCTGTTGTCACACTGAGCCCAAGTTTTGCTGTCCCAAAACACTCCCCTGCATTTCCTGTCAGACAGTGGCAGATGCTGAGCAAGATACACGGACAGAGGTCTGTCTGTCTGCGAGGTCTCGCACTGTGCAGCGCTGAGGATGGAGACACAGACCCCTGCCATGACACCACGGTGCAGGACCTGCTCTCAGGTACCACCCTGCTTGCTCCTCAGCTTCCCCATCCCTAAATCAGGGCCAACAAATACTTTCTCGGAGCTGTATTATTCACCCATTAACTTTAGCGATGAGCAACACCAGGCAGGATAAGGACCCTGGTAGATGAACCAACACAGAACTGGAGCTCAAGGCAGGTAGAAATCCACCCATCTCCAGCTCTGGAGTTCAAGAAACACCTTCTGAAAGCAGGCTGCAATTTCATGAGTCTCTGCTCCGCACTATTTGCTTTTGCTTTATATTGTGCTCAGAGGGCTCTGGATGACAAGGACACTACGATGATTATATACTCGTGGCTGTGCGCTGGCTCAGGTGTCTATCGGCCGGAATAAATTACAGCGAGACGGCGAAAGGAAATGCTGCCTTTCATTAAAACCCTGCTTTTCATTTGCACTGGGAGTTTCTCTGGTTAGAAGTCAAACTGCACACCCGCCGCTTGCTAATTGCGCTTTTCAGAATCAAAGGCTTTAGCCAAAGGGATAAATATATAAAATTGTCGGGAAGGAAACATTTTCTTCTTGAATTCCAAGTGAAGAACTGAACTAATACGGACTTCTTTTGATAATAAAAGCAGCAGAAACCGATATCTGATCTCTGTGGCTAAAGGCAGCTTGAAACAGAAGTAAAAGATTCGCTTATCAGGCCGGGAGGACTGTTCTAAGTGACTGAAATTATATTAGGAAAATCACCCCCCTGTTTTCTTCTATAATTGTCCCTTGTTGTTTTGGCCCCTTTTCCAGGTAACTCATTCACTGAGATATTTGTTCAATCTCTGCTTTTGTCCCTGCTTCTTAGATCATCTTGTGAAAGGGGCCAGCAAAGAGCTTCGGTGAGACAAACCACGGCGTCCGGGCACCCCAATTGCAGGATCCTCCACATCCCAGACACCCACCTCCTTTATTTTCTTTTATTTCCCTTTTTAGTCTTATTTTCTCAGCCCAAGAGTGGCCATTCCTCACTCCTCAGGTCCTGGGACAGGGAGATGGAGGACGGAGTCACGCGTTGTTAACCCCCACTTTCCTCTGGCTGCTGGTGATTTATTATGAGGTAACGAGGCATGAGGACCAGGGAGCATCTTCACTCCATCCCAGCCCAGGGCTGGTTAATAACCCATTTTAAAGAGAAGTTGGGGGGGCAGTACTTACTGGGTGAAAAAGCAGAGGATGTGGAGGTTTAGTCATTTCATGCCTTGGTTCTTAAAGAAGAAAAAAAATGTCTCCATTTCAGATGAGGCAGCGTGAAAGCACAACATCTGCACCACGCCGGGAGGGTTCAGCCTTGAGCAGAGGGGCCAGATCCTGCTCCCAGATGTGGTTTCAGACACTTGGGTGGATTACTGGGGAGTGCTTCCTTCACCTTCTGCCTAACAGAGGCAAAACCCCACCACGTGCCCCTGTATTAATGCATTTTCACCTGGTTTCTGGGTCAGTTTTCATCATCTCGTTTCCTTTTTGCCTGAAGGATCAAGTTAGTTCACTGATTATGGGGAAAAAAAAAAAAAAGAAGAAGACTTGAATACTTAAATAAATAACTAGAATAAAATAACTCCGCTGGAAACTGCAGCTTTTTGCAAAAAAAACAACTGTGAAATTTATGGAACGACAGCTAAATTGAAAGAGATTAGGAAGAAAAGGGCCTGTCTGTTTCTGTGAAGAGTTTTTAGAGTTATCATAATTAATTATAACAAACATTTTGCAATGCACATTAAGTCTCAGTCTTCCAGGCTTAGGCTGGTTCCTAACACTCCAGCTTGGGATGCTGGAGGCATCCTCACGCCATCCTCCTATTGCTTAAAAACATATTAAACAGGGTTCATTTGAAGAAGTCCAATGTGGTCTGTGCATCCCAGCAGCTCCGGGGACCAGCCGGGCTCCTCATAGCAGGATCCGACCCAAGTGTGCCCGTGGAAATGCAGCATCCAGGAGGGAAATTAAACCAGGGCAGGGCAGAAATGCCTCACCCACATTTGGAGGGTTTAAGGAGTTAACGGTGGCTTCAGCTTTACCTCCCTCACCCCTTCCCACAGGTCCCAGTGCCTGGCTGGGGAGGATGGATGGGCACTAATGACTCCAGCGCCACTCGTTAAGTTTTAATTAGGGACTGCTGGCTGCGGATCCGGATCCAGTCCCACCTGCGGCTCCTGGCTCTGCACAAATATTAACTCCCAACACGTAGCAGCTCATAGAAGAGCCTCCAACTCTCTCTCCTGGCTGCCCAGGTTGGTAATGGGGTGGGGAAGGATGTCAGGGGAGGCCGGGAGAGATGTACAGGCAGGAAAATTGGGGAAAAGAGCATGATAGGGATGCCTGAGGATTCACGCAAGGGAAGAGGCTCCTTGGAGCTAGATGAGGGTTAATGGTTGGATTTGATGATCTTGAAGGTCTCTTTCAACCAGAACAAGTCTATGAATCTATTGCATTCCCCTTTAAACCCTCCCCAGGTTTTTGGGTTCTTTTTTGTTTCCTAAAGTAAAAGTTAAAACCTCATCAGAACACTTGTGCTGGGTTTCCTCACTCTGGTGCAGGGACCAAGCAGTGCTCACCCCGGTCCTACAAGCAGGGGTAGCTCAGCACCACGATGCCTGGGACCATTTTAGGTCCCAGATTCAGCAGGACTGATCCTGCCACATCACACGCACACAGGAGTGTCCCCAGAGCAAGCCAGGCGCTTGGCACGCTGCTGCTCCTCGCTGCCTTCTGGCATCCCCAAAGTCTCCCTGAGTATTTGGCCCAGTGACAGCAAGACATAGTTGGTTGGGCTTCTCCTGGTGCTAATTTGACTTATTTTTTTTTATTACTATAGCTCCCATCCTGATCCCCAGCCCTTGACCCAGGTTGCAGTTACTCCACGGGTACAACCAAGCCAGATGTAGGGACACTATCAGAGTTTGCAAAAATAAGGGGGTATCAAAGACACACTGGTCACCCCACAGCACCCAGTCACCATGTGGGAGACAGAGCCCCCGGGCACAGCATCCCTGCACAGCAGCAGCTCCCTGCGGCCGTGGCCCTGCTCCAAATGGACTCTCGTCCCACCGCTGATTTGCGGCTGCTTGCAGGGCTCAGTCTGCTGTGCCAGGAGGTAAATCACAAGTTTTTGTGCTTTCAGCAAAAATGAGAAAGGAAAGGAAGCTGGAATAATAATAATAATGAAAAATAAAATAATAAAAATCATCCTGCCCCAACAAAGTAATAAACTACAGCGGAGCCCTGAGCACCTCTGCCTGCTGCACTGGGAGGGATGCAAAGAGCACCCAGCACTGGTTACTGCTGCACTTCAACACTGAGAGCAGGGAGGGACCTCTCGGAGAGAGATGTGGGACCCCCCCCCCCCCCCCCCCCTCCCCCCCCCCCCCCCCCCACCCCCGCGCCCCACAAAACCAAACACTCCCCGGGACCAGACAATTGTTCG
>JAAGNO010029266.1:7382-38922 GCA_033439905.1 Ceryle rudis
AGTTGGGGGAAAGGTATCGTGGAGAAAAAAGGGATAAGAAACTCCAAGAGTGAGAGAGTTTGGCTGAAGACCCCACCAGTAAAACATACTTTATCTTAAGAGCATACTGCTGAATATGTCTTCAAGATATTCTAAGATCTGACCACACAGACAGTATCTTCTGCTAAAGTTACAACAACATTCCACCCTCAATTTAAATTTTTTAAGTATATATATATAGATCTTACATATTTATAATGCTTAAAGAGTTCTTTTTATGGTTATCAGGCCCACCATAAAATAATTTCCTTTTAAAAGTACTTAAAAACACAATGTCTCAAATATTTGAGCAGGAAGAATGTCTGAAAGGATCAGAACATTAATATTACATTCATTTTCCTACCTTCTCCTGCATCACCAATAACACAGGATTCATCTGTGACTGAGGGCTCAATATTCTGCATCACTTTATCCTTCTATTCTTCCTATTTGCTCTAACCAATTAGCAGAGATGGCATTAAAATATGCATACAGGATTTCTTAAGTTCCTCTTCTACCTCCCTAGCTCTCTAGAATCACACCTGTACATGCAACCATTAGAATGTGATTACACTAATCTCCTCCTCCAAGAACAGACCTTGTGCCTTAGAGTTTAGGCTAACAAAGACTTGTCATCAGTTGCAGATCTTTTTTTCATTTCTGTTTTTGCACACCTCAACCACAGTCTATGTTCTGGAGAGAGGCTGGGATAGAGTTAATTTTCTTCCTAGTAGCTGGTACAGTTCTGTGTGTTGGATTTAGTTTGAGAATGCTGATAACACACTGATGTTTTAGTTGTTGCTAAGTAGTGTTTATCCTAAATTAAGGATTTTTCACTTTCCCACGATCTGCCAGCAAGAAGGCGCACAAGAAGCTGTGAGGGAGCATGGCCAGGACAGCTGACCTGACCTAGCCAACGGGATGTTCCATACATCACGCTCAGCGTGTAAACTCGGGGAAGTTGGCCGGGAGGGGCAGATCTATATTCTCGTTCCTACTGAAGTGATTAGTATTTCAATTTAGTAAACATCTAGCATATTGTCCAGAAATTTCTCTAAGATTGCTGGTTACAATAAACAACTCTTCCGAGTGCTTCTGATATAAAAGCGGATGCAAAAATTCTGTAGATCCTGCTACTTCCCTGAATCATTTACTCTCTCTACTACCTTCCTACTTTGTAAATGAGAGAACCATAATACTACGTATAATCTTCATCTATTGATCTAAAGAGAAATACTAATTTCTCCTCTAATTGCTGCTGAATTAAGCAGCACTTTTCCATGCAGGCCCCTGTAAAAAGATTGCAAATCATCATTTTAGCATTAAAATCTTCTACTATGTGCACAACAGAACAAGCAATGTCTAGCCACAGAGAGGAGGACTTCATTCCCGGAGGACTGCTCTGGTGCTAGCCTTTTGGCAATAACAGAAAAGGTATGAATACCCATTCCCTAGGACATATTGTCAAATGATTCTCAGTCTTTAAAACGGGTGAATACGCACATACAATTTTTTTTTTTTACATTAGTAAAGCAGTCACAGCAACTTTTACAAATGTACTTGTCACACTGCAAAAGCATCTTTATAAGACAGTGACTAGCAAAACAAGCGTAATGAATGTATTTGTGTCTGTCTTTCTGTACAAGCAGCAAAAGGAACTGGATATTTCTAGAAAAATCTCATGTTGCTTCAAAGAAAAAGTGTTCTGATCATTTTAACCATCTCATCTGCTATGCATTAGATAACTGGCAGCACTGTATGAATGTAAAGCTCCCCAGAATACTCCCAAGGCTGTGACAGACACTGGAACATCCTCCAGTGGACATGAACCAGGCTGTTGTCTGAGAATCCATCTAATGAACTCCCAAGGGGTTTTTTTTAACCACTGGAATCTAGTTAGTGTACAGGCTCAAATGCCAAGGTCATTATGCATTCCTGTGGTGGGAACTCTCCTGAAGCTGGGAACCAGGGTTTGACTGCCTGCCTGACCTTCTACCTCACATCATCCAGTACTTTAAAACTGCTTTTCCCAAGAACAGTTTTCCAAGATATGGTTGAACTCCTCAGTAGACTGAAGGATATGAGCAACAGGCACACAGTGACACATAACAGCATTACCGAGCGACTGCAAACATGCCATTAGCGTTACAGGGAAGGAAGGAGCTGACCAGAGGAAAATGAAGAGCTTTCCAAACACAGAGCTCTTGTTGCACTTGCCTTTGCAATGAATGACCTTAGAGAAGGGAATGCTTCTTTATATTGACAAAAGCAGGATTCTCTGTGAAGCATTAAACACCCATGGCAGGGATGTGTTCCTCTAACAAAGTTAATAAAAATGGCAAAAGAAAGCAAATCACTCAGCTCCTCTCCCTTTATAATTTCTGTTCCAAATCGTCCTCCTTCAGGGATTGTGGAGACCTGCCAGCCAATTTGTGGACAGGATGGCTTCTAGGCTTGTCTCTGATCTGCAGACGATGTTATTATTTCTTCATAATTGTTTACTGTATAAAGTCAACATCTTTTTCTCCAGAGGGAGTTTGCTCAGAGTCACTCATGAGAGCCTTTTAGCTCACAGTTGTGAGCCTGCTGTGGTCTTGACAACATACTCATGTCAAGGTTAATGTCGTGTCAGGGCATTATTAGTAGCTCCTTTCCTTGCACAGTTATTCTTTCAACTGCAGAAATATTAATGTAATTTAAAGTTAATTCTAGACATTCTTGGCTGGCCTTTAGGGTTATTGTGATTACACGGACAGAAGTTTCAAGGTTTCCAACAGTACTGTGGGAGTAATTACAATTGTGGGGAAAAACGAGATTTCAGTCTGCGCTCTGAAAGTACAGAACTGAAAGCAATCACCTCCAGTGACCTCTGTCGTGCCACCTGAGCTTCCTATTGGAACCTTACCATTGCATCCCCATCTGTAAAAGCAAGATAATGCTTTCATCAGCTTTGTGGGGATGTTACAACTCGATGTTCATGAAAAGAACAGAACTACAAGCCCTTCCATGCTACTGCTAAGTGCAAAACTTCCCTAAAACTTGGAGAACAGAGTCCCAGCACAGAACCCTCACACCACATTGTGAGAGACAACACAGCTCATCTTCTTTTATTACAAAGTGAATAATTTAAGAATAATCTTGCTCGATGTCTTGAAACCATCCTTTATATGTCCCTGGGCAGAGCCGGAGGCAGCAAAGTTTGGAAGTCAACAGTTGTTATGTTAACTGGTTCAGTGATATCAAGGGCAGCAAAGCACTTCACTGTGCTGGTGCCCTGGGCAAGATGCTCCTCTCTCTCCTATTATCCCAATACCAGCCAGGCTTATGTAACTGATTAAATAATAAAAAAAAAATCTATATTCTTTGTCTTACACGTATGAGCTTCCAAATGTACCTGCTGCATATTATCCATGCTGCTTCAAGGCCTGACTTGAACTCGGTTAGATTTATTCTTAAATGGTCTTTCTCCCCCAGGGCCACTGCTGGCCACCGAGTTCCCTAAATTCAGAAGAACCAAAGTGCTATATTCTTCTTGAAAAACATTTGGATGCTCTAATTGTCTCCCTAGGTTTCTATGACGACCACAGCAACATAAACAGCCTTGCTGGCAGCCCCAGGAGACTGAAATCTCTGCTCCCTTCCCTTCCCTCCACAGAACTTCTCAATGTAGAACATACTGTAACTGAATAAATATGATTAACAATAAAAATAGAGATAGTGTCTAGTACACCAGGCCTGCACCGGGGAAACTTCTTGCAAATAAAAACACATTCCAGTATTTTATGATAAGTGTCAAAACATTGCCTGTTACATTAATGTTATTGAAGTACCTTGGGACCAACTGTGAAGAACAGTGCAAAGCTATAAATATATAATCAGGTGAGTTTTCTATGTCAGCTTGCACGGCCGCAAAGAGCTTTACAAAAAATAAGGCCTTCTCTGTTGGTGCCTCTAAGCTCTTCTCACTTTGCTGGTAGGTTACACATCAGGCATTGATAAGCCCCTGAGCAATTTCAGGATGGTTGTGTTAAGATGGCTGCAGAGCTCTGTGGCTGCACACCCATTGTATGATGTGACCACAGGCACCGCTCCACAGCTGCAGCTCCCAGTTCTCTAGCAGGAAATCATAAACAAAATGCGACTGCAGCAGCAGCAAAATGCTCTGCATGGCACTGACAAGCCGAGCCAGGCAGAAGCTGTCTCTATGAACCTTCTGCATCAGCCAGAGCTGCTGCTTTTGCTAATACTCAGGCTAACTGAAGTCCCACAAATCCCAAACAAATAGCTCAGGTTTTCCTTCTCTCCTGAGCAAAATTAATGGCAAAATAAATTGGCCATATGAGGCCAGTGCAACTCTGGAAGTTTTAAGCCATTTAAACTCATTCAGCCCATACTGGATGGCAGGAAGCCACCAGAGTACACAGGAGTTACAATGAGGCCGCATGTAACAATTACTGTTATCAGCGGTCCATAGATCATGAATTTGTCTTTGAAATTATTAAACCAGTTTCTGATCGTAAAAGTGCCATGTATTTTTAAAATAACTGCCACTGTACACTTAGAATGTGACAAAGCAACTTTGTGAAAAGAAAGGCTGCAATTTCAAGCATCAGCATGGATGTAATTTCTTCACTAGTGCTGTCAGTTTGTCTTAGGCTCTTGTTCTCCCTGAGCTGCCAGAAAGACACAGATAACTCCTGCTGCTCTGAGACAACTGGGCATGTAACTAGGCCGTTCTCACTGCAGCAATCTTCTCACTTGCCGGGGAAACCCTACAGCTTTGTGGGACTGCTTTTGCTGTAAAGCAGACTTGGGATTTGAGGAAGCAGAGCTGGGGTGAGGTACATGTCTGTGAACTCTTGGAAGCCAAAGTCTCTAGGGTTCCCTCTGGAGCACTATGCAAAAATACACTTATCCATGAGGAGGAGGTGAAATGCTTGCCTGTTCACAGAGCTTGGGAGGCACAGAGGGTGCCACCTGACATTTCACAGCTTGAAGGACTGGCTTTGAGAAAACTGTCTGAATACAGACCAAGTGGAGGTGAGATTAATGAAATAAACACTAGAAATGAGGATGAACATACAATCTTTGGTAAAGGAACTGTGGATATCTTACCAGTTTTCCATCTTAAGGCAGGGTTTTCACTCTAGTGACCACCAATATAATAAATTTTAAATGGTCTCATTTTCTCTTGTATGATTTTGAACAGGGTCCTTATGCTATGAGTTATTGCACAATATGGAAAATTTTGCAATATGGATTGTAAATATTTCTTTCCTATCTAATTTGCTCTTATAGGCTGTACAGTGAGGAATGCAATTTCAGAGTAAATCAAGAATATAAAAGGATTACAGATGCCCACATTTACTACATGTTATACAATAACATTGACTAATAATGTTTGCTTTTATCTATCAACTATTCATAACAAGTTTATGATGTTTCCATTTATGTCCTCCTGCGTGCCAGTACGATTTTGTTAATGACAAACATGCTACTTAAAGCTACAGCATATATGAAATGAAAGTTGACTTGGAATACAAGAGAGATCTGTTACCTTATAACTATGAGAGTTCAAGTGCTGCAGAGCACAGCAGGATATTAGGTAATATGCAAAGTATTTTTTAACTTGCATGCATCTTTCTCAGAAGTTAAAACCAAGTGCTTTAGTGACAGTGAGTCATATCGGCTTTAACTTCTGAGAAAGACACATGAAAGTTAAAAGCGTAAGAAAAAAGCCCAAACCACCACACAAACCTTTGCCTATTTCCCATGTATGTTTATGGTGCATGGGTAGCATTGATGTATTATGGGAAGAAGGTTTTATCAGCAGTATTACACATTTTATCAGCAATAATTATATAATTATCTTGTAGCACTCAACCATGCTAACTCTAATCCAAGTGCTAGTCATTGTTGAAGTCTTGTTAAAGCTTCTACAGGATGTTCCAACTCATAAAGCCATCCCTTAAGAATAGTCAATACTTCAGAAAATTGCTCTGACTTCACAGGGAACCTTTGTGTGTTTAATAAAAAGGGGGGTGATGCATTCTGCACTTGCACTGGGATTTTATGAATGTATACATTTTTACAGCCCAAGTGCAACATACGGTATGATGCTGCTTTTAAGGACAGGAACACAGAAATCTGTGGCCACAAGCTGTGCCTATGACAGTTTGAACTTTTCAGATTTTTATAATTTTAGATTATTCAGCTGAGAACTCAGCTTCCTTAGTAGTCCAATATTAAAAGTGTGGTTTAATTAAAGCATTTAAAAAGAAAATTAATTCAGAGAGCTTTAACTGTATACCTAGGGAACATGCCACCTTGAATGAAGGCATCAGGGAAAAATAATTTTCCTAATTGCTACTATACTTTTGCCATAGATTCTAAATTGCAGTCTAAACTGAACTGGCTGCACAGATCAGGGTTAATGCTTTTATTGAAAACAGTTGTTAGAATGTAATCACCCATTTTTGACAATGCCAAGTTACCTTCTTCTTCCAGAACATCCTAAAGGTAATATTTCATGCCATAGCAAAAATGTTCTCAATAGCACAAAATACACTGCCAGTAGAGCACAAGACAAGAAAATCCTGAAAAGTGACATACCTGCCCCAAGCTGCTTTCATTGTAGAATCTTTATCAACAGGAATGCACGAGGACTCAACAACACTTGATTTATTCAATTTGTAGCAGAGACCACAGTCTGGATCTAACATACATCCATTACAGTAACTGGAAGAGAAAAAAAAAAACAAAACAACTCAGGCAACACTTAATTCATTTGTACATGCCAAAAACAACAGCTCCTAATCAATCTTGGGATGCACAGAGTCAAGTTGTCAGATAAGGCAGTAGAAGCTGCCCAAAAACTAATACAGATTGCTTATGCCACCTTCTGTACCACATTTTGGTTGCCCACTTGCAAATTGCCCAGTGACACCTGATCAGGCTGTAGAGGAATTCACTCATGGAATTAATTTTAATTAAAAAAAGGCAGATATGTGTTGAAGAGAAAGAATCATACATTGTACCTAATAACCAAACTAGGATTTGGGCACATGCAGATGTGGGAGTCAGTCCGAGATCACGATACCATGTGTCTTTATGTGGGAAATCAGATCCTGAGCTCCCATCGTAGTTGATGGACAGTCAGCATGTCAATGGAGCCAATTCACATACAGGCATCTAGTGTCCCAAAATATCCCACCTGCCCTTCACCCGTCACTGCAGAGTGTGCAGTGCTCTTGCAGATCGTTCCCTTGCACTACACTTGCCGGCTCCATAGAGATACCTTTGATTTCTCTGGGAGTCTCAAGAAGCACAAGATGCTTCCATTGAGGCAGTTTCCTCAGTGCAATCTGGCAAGCTATTCAAGTGCCTAGACAATAACACTAACTCCACTGGCTGCACTGAGCACATCCCCACTTACCATCGGGAGCCTAGACACTAAGTGTCCTACAGATATGTCACACACGTGCCAGTGTAAAAAGTGCCCTGAGAACAAACTGACTTAGATTTGGGCAGGTGAGCTATGAAGACATTCCAAATCCCCTCATGCAGTGCAAGTTGTCTGAACGCTTCTGGCACAAGCTTCCCCAGATGTTGCAAATGCTCAAGACCATTGTTACTGTGATTAAACTACCCAGGTGTTCATCTCCCCCAGAAATCATCTCAGATTCAGAGAAACTTTGGGTTATCAATGTTTATAAATATCTGAGGGCAGGTGTCAAGACGATGTAGCCAGTCTCTTTTCAGTGGTGCCCAGTGATAGGACAAGGGGCAATGGGCACAAAATAGAACACAGGAAGTTCTACCTCAATATGAGGAAAATCTCTGCTGTGAGGGTCACAGAGCACTGGAACAGGCTCCCCAGAGTGGTTGCGGAGTCTCCTTCTCTGGAGCTTTTCAAAACCCCCCTGGATGCATTCCTGCGTGACCTGTGCTAGATTATATGATCCTGCTCTGGCAGGGGGGTTGGACTTGAAGATCTCCAAGGTCCTTTCCAACCCCTGACATCCTGTGATCCTGTGTAACCTGCGTTAAGTGAATCTGCTTTGGCAAGTAGCTTGGACCAGATGATCTCCAGAGGTCCCTTCTAATCCCTACCATTCTGTGATTCTGAAACATTCTTATCAGTAAAGCCCCTGATATATTCTAAGGGATAACTTTTGGAGTTAAAAATAGGAGAATGAGAAACTATAAAGCATGGGCTAAGTCTGGAAATTTGAAATTAAAATGAAACTTTGAAATATAACATTTGGAAATATATAATTAAGGTGACCAAAATAGCTTCGACATATATCCCTGTAACAAAACCAAGGAAATAATTCTTTCTGAGTATCTTTATCATAACAATGACTTAGTGAATGAACAAATAATCTGCTTAAACTAATATACCAGTATGAGAAAAAGTAAAAGTAACTGTATAACAAAGTTACAAGAAACTAAATCAGTAAAACAGATTACATGGATTTAAAAAGTCTGAAAGTACATGTCTAAAATCTAGTTGGACAAACTTTTATTTCTGTCATATCTTTAAAAGAGTTATAATAAGGTCAATTCATATGGTAGTTGGCAAAAAAGAAGGCTGAGAAAGTGTTAAAACCAGTATATTAATTTTTTTCTCTACTCCTCCCAAGTTTCACAAATTTGTGTTATTATTGTGTGCTTCCTAAATTATAAAGTTATTGCAGAATTATAATGCTGTCTACATTTTAGAAAATAAATCTATTTTAAGTATGCCATTCTCTCAACAAATTCAGGTTTGAAGAGGGTTTTTCTTTTTTTTTTTTTTATATTCAGGAAGCTGCATTTAATCAGCTCTTAATAGAGATAAAACTGCAGAAAATATTTTTACAATGGAGTTGAAACAAAACTTTCAGGTAGAAGTGAATCACCTATCTGCAGTAAACATTTATTCTGTTGCAAAGATAAATGGGAAAATCATAACTCTGTAATTATCTACTAGGAAAGGAAAGGACAATTCCAACATTACATTAGTGAGACTTAGCTACATTTTGCTAATCAGTACTAGGACAGCAGTGGGCAGCAACCAAAACAGTTAAGAGGAACCGAAGAATGCAGATGAATAAAGACATTTTTATAAATCACGAGTGTGTTTATGTAATAAAAATATTAAAAATAAGTAAAAAATTATAGCATCTGCTAGTGAAAAGAATCCTGTGATATCACACAGGATGTTGATATATGATTTTCAAATTGTAGAACATCTTCCAGTCAAGTTATGTTGTATATCAAAGTACCAGTTACAACAAGAATTTCTAAAAAGCCCCAGGGTGCTAGCACATCCAGCATGGCATCCCGCCATAGAAAGCAGCTGGTTCCAAACACTACATCTTACCAAGTGCCGCAGTGAATTCTGAAGTCAACTGTGTGCAAATTATATCCGACAGGAACACTGTATACAAAATTTAACACATTAAAGCGGTCTTTAGACAACAATTCTCTTTGGAAAATTTCAGGATTCAAGGTTTCTCCAGATTTACTCTTTTTAGGTTTTACTTCAAGCAGAAATACAGTCAAATGAACGTCAGAACTGAACACTGCGTTGTCTGTCCTGTCCTATGGGGCTCACTCTACAGGAAATTCCACGCAACCTCATATGGCATTAAGTATCAGTAAGCAGTGAGGAACCTTAAGGTATCTTATTTATTCCTCCTTTCCCATGCAACAGTCCAGAAAAAACTCAAGAGAAATTTGACCTATTGCAGCATCTGCCTACATGGCAGTTAATTCAGCTGTACCTTGGGCCTTATTGGGTATGCACAACATGTATTCCCGTTGGCATTCAACACAATAAAGGCTGCTGGATTTCATGTCATGCCAAATGTCAGAGGTTATAGTTACTCATAGCAGTTTAAATAATTTAAAATTACTATTTACCACAGCTTGGTTATTTTCCACAGCTTTTCTGAAGCTTGTCTTTCAGGTTGAGAAGTTAAATAACAAATATTTTTAAAACCCTTTACCTTTGGGTTAGGCTTTTCTGCCATTAGCTATACAGTGAGTTCATACAATCAGGCTTTGACTTAATATTTTAAAGACAAGACCAATTTATGTCAGAGGAAACAGAGAAATTCAATATACAAGATTTAAAGCCCTTTCAAATCTAACTCCCAGCACACTTAGGGTAGGCGGCTGCTGTTCAAACCATCTAGCATTCTTCTGTGCCATGTTTTATCACGACTATAGGATTTTTCTGCTGACTTTGATGAGGTAGTCAGCACTTTTTCCAAGATGAAGATCAACACATTTTTCCTTCAAAATTCCAATATATACCTATTACAACTGTTTCATAACACAGTAAGGAAATCTGTACCAGTTAATAAAGATGATCACTGAAGATGTAGTAAGAAACAAGCATGGAAAATTTTGTTTTTAAAGAAGCAGTTTAAAACCAACCACAAAAAATCATGTGCAGAGACAGTTTACTCTAAATTTCTCTCTCAAAAAGTGGAAATAAAATATGTAGTAGTTTGAAGCTTATGCTCTTCTTCATTCACCCCATTATTATTTGCTAAACAAAAATATTTAAACAAATTGAAACTGAGCACATATTCTTACATACAAGCTCAGAGGGATGTAAATAAATTAGGACACACAGTATACCAGGAAAACAAATGCACAATACTTACTGAAATATAACTATGCACAACAGATCTCCTTCCTGTCCTTAAACATATCTTCTTATCAGCCTTACCCAGATATACCGAAATATGTCAGAATATAAATCTATAAAAATACTGATACTTCTTCAAATTTACACCACAGATCAGTTATGACCTTGAAAGCTCTATACCAGAACACTCCCAGATGTCTATGTAAGAAAGGAAATTTGCATCCAATTACGAATGGAAAATGTGTTTCCTGTAATTTATCATGAAATATTTATATCTGTGCTATGAGCTAGTGTGTTGGAAACAGGTTCCGCCATGAAGAGCCAGTTGCAAATTCCCAGGCAGGATCATTCTCAGTCAGGCTGACAACTCTTCAAGATTGGAATACCTGAGAGAGATGATTTGATTTTGATGAAACTAGGCAGCATTACAGCAGAAAGATTTTAACCAGGCAATCCAGTAAGAAGGCAAGCATCTAGACTTCAGATGCTTCAGCCTATGTAGCAGAATAACAACAACCAGGAACTTGAGGCACCCCAAATCCAAAGATACCCAGCTTCTTTGCAGCTCAGTGGCATGAAGTCTACAGAACAAACGTCTCAGTAGCTTGGCCTCTCACTTTATTTGGAACTGCCATGGAATGGGATTTCAGCACCCCTACTTTATTGTCAGAGCATGTTTCCTGACAAGCTGATAGACCATTGGGAGACTACTCCAAACCTGCAATTCCCCACTCCGATTCTGACAACAGTCAAGACTTCCATGCTCTTATGTGCTCTTCACCTGACTAAATGGGAATATCTGACATCTAGAAAGCTAATATCAAGGTCCCTTGCTAGCAATTTCTTGCAAGCCTGAGCACCACCAGCTTTCAGGGTGCTCTGCTGTGGAGCACCCTGCCCAATGAACTATTCCTGAGGTTACATGTTGATCTCAAAGATCACAATGTCTTCCTCTTTCAAAGAGAGCTTGAAGTACATAGATGAATTAACTGGCTAGCTGTGCACATTTTTCTTGATAGCCAAAATTACTGTTTTCATTCTTCCTAACAGAGCAGTTTACTAGCCTCTGGTGTGGTCTCTAAAAAGACTGAATAAAATCTCTGACCTGCTAAAGTGACCCATGCCAATGAAAGGCTCAGAATTGCTTCTTCTGCTTTCCCCCCACTGTTTAGAATACTCCATACTTGTATTTGGTTTGTTATTATATTTTGTGCTTTAAATTTGTAAAATGACCTTGTAAGTAATGACTTTCCCACAGTTCTCAGCAGCCTCTTAATCTGAGCTACAAATTATACCTTGCCACTTTTTGTTGAGTGATTTAGCAGTAAAAGACCTTTGCTTAGTGACCTTGCCCTGCAAATGCCATTTCTCTTTTTGTCAGATTACTTTGCCTTTTTCAAGCTAAATCTCAATTTCTGAATTTTTCATTTCAAAACATTTAATCAGTTTTCACATTTGCCACATTTTAAGGAAATTTCATCTCTGCCTTCTGTATTCTGTTACCCAGTTATAAAACTAGATTAGTATATTCCTGTCATCCAGTTACAGAAATACAAACTAAGCTTGATAATAAATATATTGTGGACTATGTACACACAGGATATCAGGGGTTGGAAGGGACCTTGGAGATCTTCGAGTCCAATCCCCCTGCCAGAGCAGGATCACATAATCTAGCATGTAGTTCTTTTCCAGAATATAACACCTGATTTCCCAATATTCTACTACATGAGTAGCACAAACAGCCTTCCAGAGTAATAAAATGTCCACAAATAGGACATTTCTGAGGGATGGACTGTTTCCAGCTGTTTTGGATTCATCAGTCTCACTAAGCACATGCTGTGCTATCAGCCCTTGCCAGTAAAAAAGTAGTTATACATGAAAATCTGATATACTTGCAACACACAAGACATTTAGCTCACACCCTGCCTTCTCCATGGAATAAATTCCACCGTTGGGAGCTAGCTGATCCCACTGCTCCTGCTCTGCATGAGGCATGTATTCATACTGATGAACAAGGTTTTCCCCATAAAATTTTAAGAACATTAAAAACAACTCGGGAAGGAAAACCTCAATGCAAGGACAGGAGTGTCTTGCAGTATCTACTGAGGATTAGCACATACCACTCAAAGAGAACAGAAGCAGCAACTCACTGCAGGCTGGATGGGAATGTCACTTTGGTGCTTTCTACTCTTCCCAGCTTGCTGTTTGCCATACTGGAGACATGACTCTAGGCTACGTGGATCTTTCACCCTAGCTGGTATGCCCTCAAGTTGTCCTAGTTTGAACAGGACAATTCTGTTCAACAATTTTACTTTTCAGCTCAGTCTTCTACCTGCACTTTCTGAAGTTAACAGCATGTTGTCAAAGACAGTATCTGATTGACACTCCCTGCTTAGAGTCTGCTCCATGTTTAGAGTTACTACCAAGGACTGACATGCAGAAAGGCTCTTGCTTATTCTTGCTCCTGTGCAGACCAAGGTCACTGCTAAATCTTGTGTACCATGTTGGGGGTGCGGGAAGTAAAAGGTCACATCTGCAGGGAACAGCAGACAGGACAGGTGACTCTGAATTGACCAACAAGATATTCCATCCTATGTGTCATATTCACAATAAAGCTGAGGTATCATAAGGGTCAAGCTCTCTTCTTCAATGGCCAGCATCCAAGGAGGACTTGGTCCACTCTGCCTTCAATCCCAATCAGTTTGTTCTTAAATCCACTTCCAGAATCTAGTTCCCATTTGCTGATGAGTCCAATCTGGGACTTCCCCAGAGCCTGCTCCACAGCATCAGTGGTGACAGTAGTGTAATTGCTATCAGGGAAGAGGGTTCAATACTGGCTTTGAATATATTTGCATGTATTTTCATTTTATTGTTATTATTTTCATTAAATCTGTGAGGGTTTTTTTGTTGTGGTTTGTTTGTTTGGTTTTTTTTTGTTTGGTTGGTTTGTTTTGTGTTTTTTTTCTTGTTTGTTTGTTTTGTTTATTTCCCCCAAATTCATAAGTTTCTCTCCCTTATTCCCTTTCTCTTCCCTTTTGGGAAGTAAAAGGGGTTAATAGAGAGCATTTGTCATTTGTCTTGTGGCCAGCCCAGCCTCCAAACCTTGACACAGGTTTACTCTTTTCTTTCAAGATTAGTTATGCATACAATTCTCTACCTCTCCAGCATGTGGTATAGCTGCTTTCCAGCTCCTCACAGCAAACCAACAAGACTGGAATCACATTTTCCTTGCGTCTGTGCTTGTATTCTCCTATCTATAACCAGAGAATGCCTCTTCCTCCAGTTTCAGCTGAAAGAAAACTGCCATCATAGCCGAGTATCACTAGTCAGTCACAGTGTGCTTACTCAACAAGGGACATAGGCAACTGATGGATCCAAACAAGAACAGCTGAGATATTCAACTCAAAAGAAGAGAGAGAACTTTTGGATGAATATTGCAGTACATTTATCAGCTCTGTTGACATGTGAGGATATCAGTGCATTTAGCTTTCAGCCCGCTACACAATTATATACAACTTGGTCTTTTTTTTGTAAATGTATTACTTCATTTTTATACACAACCTCATTTTAGTTACTAGGACATTGTTTAAAACTGCCTGAGTTCTTGTGCTGTTTCCACATACTTCACTACACCTCAGGCATGAAATCAAGCACTTCTTTATACTTCTTACGATTCCTGTGTAGGTTCCAAAAGCTAACCATTAAGTTCTGATTAAATTTCACTGGCCAAGAATATAAAGGGTAATTTAGACAGTTAAAATACGTGGCTACTACAAGATACCATTTCAAGTTGTTGCTTCTGAGACACAGTAAACACAATGTTTAAGAAAGAATGAGAAAAAACCCACTTGGACTTTGAGACCACTTTCTTGCAAATGAGAGAAGTTTATTTGCTGAGGTCTCCGGGAAGTCTGTTAGGTAACACATTTATAGAATCAGTGATGTCCATAAAAAAAGCTACCATTTATAATCACAGTATTCACATGCTACCTGCAGATCTGTAATTTACAATGCAGCTATTCCAACAGATCCACATCATAGTTACATTCAAGTATTATCAAGCTGCCTTCATCTTCAAATCAGGCTCCTGTTTCATCTAGTCACAGGATCACAGAATGTCTTTGGTTGGAAGAGACCTTCAAGATCATCTAGTCCAACCTTTGTCCCAACACTGCAAGCTCACCACTAAACCATGTCCCTGAGCACCAGGTCCACACACCATTTAAATGCCTCCAGGGATGGCGACTCCACCACTGCCCTGGGCAGACCATTCCAATGGTTGATAACCCTTTCAGTGAAGAAATGTTTCCCAATATCCAGCCTAAACCTCCCCTGGTGCAGCTTGCAGCCATTCCCTCTGGTCCTGTCACATGTCACCAGGGAGAAGAGGCTGTCCCCCTCCTTGCTCCAACCGCCTTTCAGGTAGTTGTGGAAAGTGAGAAGGTCTCCCCTCAGCCTCCTCATCTCCAGACTAAACAACCCCAGCTCCCTCAGCCACTCCTCATAAGACTTGTGCTCTAGGCTCTTCAGTCCACTGATACTGTTCTTCAGTGACTCCTAGATAAAGTTCCAGACCAGTACTGAATCCTTATCCTTCTTTATATGCCAGCCATGTATAAATACATTACCTCTCTTCAAAGTTCCTTTAAACCCTCTTTTATAAAAGACTCACATGCCTTAACTAAGCAACACCATTTATATAAACTCAGAGCAACTATTTTCAGCTTCTTCGTATTTGCTGCTTCTGCTTTAGACCTGAACATGACCCCAACTGTTCATCCATGCTTCCCACCTCTCATAGTCCTATAAGGAAAACTGCTTTCTACCAACGTAACTTTGCATAAGTCCTTAGACCATCATGGCTACATCACTACTACTATTAGCACCTTGACAGCAGACTGTGCTGGAATGCTGACACGATCAGTGTCCTCATCTACTTGCACATAGGCATCAATTGCCTCTTGTCTTTGATGATCTTTTTTTCCTGAATTTATATAACCCCCGGCACAACAGTTTCCCAAATTATGCCTGGAACTGAGTAACAGAGACAAGAAATAACAGAAACAACTGACTTGTACCTATATTTTGAACGTAATGGCAGTCTCCATAGAATAGTTTTCTTTTAAAACTACTTCTCCTAAGAGACCCTACACATATGTACTATGTTTCAGATACAAGCCTTGTTCAAACCTGATTACAATTATCTTTGTGTGGCTAAAACCCGAAGACCATATAAAGTATAACACCATCACTTTGGAAGATTTTGCAAAATAACTCCCTAAGCATTGTCAGTTTTCACTAAACAGCAAAGTCTTAGAAGTATTAGCAGAGATGTGAAGTGTTAGTAGGTTACTATATTAATATTGCCTTGTTAGCTCAGTAACGCAGAGCCTGATTCAAAGACAAAGTGGAAATAACAACAACGGTTACAGGGTCTGCATTACACTCACAGATGTTATAGTTCAGGTAAGGAACTTTTCAAATCTTTGTGTTTAAATTGATGAGAGGAGTTTTTCCTCATTCACTTTAAAGATGCTTACACTATGGAACTAACATATTCCTTCCTATCCCTTATAATTTTAAATTAAATTACAAGTTTTGATTGATAGGATCAACATGCCAGAAAGTGGAAAATTATTACTAAGTGATAAATCCTTATATTACCTACTTAATGTATTTCAAGACTATGTCAAGGTCATTTTACAGTTCTACAACATAAACTGTCTGTCAAGAATTTTAATTACATTTCATAAGAGCTGGAAAAATTATTCACAAACATCTCTTTGCATACTCATAATCTTCTGACCTTAACAGCAGAAACACATTTCTATATTTATTATTGCAGTTCTCAGTTACTGGAATGACCTGTAGCTCAGTCACTTTGACATTAGAAACATAAAATGAAAAGCATATTTAAAAGAATACTGGTTCTATGATACAGTGACAGTATGAAGAATAATAATGTCTAGCTTGCAGATAAATTAGATTGTTAATAAGTTAACAAAGTACAATAGCTAATATACTTACTATATGTATCCTAAGGCTGTTAAATACAATAAAACTGGTTTGAGTTACTAGGTTAGCTGAGTGTTTCGTGACTGATCACAATTATATATTTTTGCTAAATTCATAAAGAAAATATATATTTCTGCCTCCTAGCAATCTCGTAAAACCGCTGTGTAAGAGAACTAAATATTGGTGCTTTCACATCAGTGGTGTGTATTTGTACAATAAGCTTAGGAACATTAACCACATGAGGGTGACTAATTCAAAGATGAACAACAGAGCCCTTGTGTGCCCAGCACAGCTGACACTGCCTGTATTATCTTAATCAAACTCTGAAGACAATCACTTCGGGAAGGAACCTGAGTACGTTCTTTTGTACAGGTATAATTTCCTTAGGATATGAGCCTCAGGGTTAACTTAAGAGCAACATAAAAGTTACCATTTTCATAGAGTAGCCAAGGTGAAAATATCGCTTAAGCACAAGTTCATGTTATGTCTTCTACAGCTGACCTAGTCTCAGAAGTACACTAAGAGAAACAAGCACGTGACTGAAATGAGACAAAAAGACTGAGAATACAAGGCAACAGGACAACTGGTGTTTTCCAGAAATGGGTGAATGTCCCAAAGAAAGGCAGAGTGGGATGGTCACACCTTTAATTCTTTAAAGATTGGGAAAAGGCAGTAAGCAGCTCATGCACATGCCCTGATCTTAACCTCCTTCCAGAACCAGGCAAGTCCTCGGTAAAAATGGGAACATGTTTATAGAGTTTTGAGTAGTCAGAATAATAATAGGAATGGCTATCTTATCTTCTAGATTTTAAGATGACAAATTCTGAGACTATGCTGTTGTGTACTCTTAAACTTACCTCTGAGTTTGTGTGACCTTGATGATAAGTAACAGATCACACATGCTGAAAAGACTAAGATCCAAGAAGAGAAGCGGTCACACTGCAAACACCTATACAACCTTACACAGGTTGAGCGTAAACCAGTTGTGGTTAACTGGAAAATGAAAACTGTCAAATAATTTTTCATTACTTCTTAAAGTGGACTTACCATATTTCTCCTACATAGATTTTATACTGTTTCAGGTTAGGTAAGTATATAGCTTTATTAGATAGCAAATAATGAGTTCTGCAAATGGTGCATCTGTGCTCTCCACACACCTTTTCTAAATAGTTAACTTAAGTCCTAGGCAAATCCTTCTGACATCCTGCTCTTAATGTTATCTTATTCTGAAAAAAGAGCATTTGGCAGCTCTTTGCGTCTTTTAACCAGACTACCTGTCATTTGAAAAAGCTGTACAGGCACAATTCAAAAACTGGAAAATATAGTTGACTCTGCAGTAGAAAACAAGTAAAAAATATAGGGTTTTTGCATGTAGAGATTCTCATACCTGGCATTATCTAACATTGCAGTTATTAGCATTATTTACAGTTTTTTGAAGGCTTCTGTACCCTTCCCGGGTGGTCTATAAAGCTTCAAATCCTCCGAATTTTTCAATTCAGACATTGTGCTGGCATATGAAATGCCATGAACCAGGTTTCTAGCCAATACTTCTAGGAAACTAGAAGCATATTTCTCATTCCTTGGTATTTATCTCTGTTGCAAACACATGGAAAACAAATTTTGAACATAAGAATTTCTTCAGCCATTTAACTAGTCATCACTCAACAGGGAATTTTGTAGTCTGCCAGCTACATAAACATAACAGAACTCACACACGAATAAAATAAAAAAAATACAAAAAATGACACATTCCTAATGCCTTAGAAGTAATGTTATTTGAAACTATGATTGCACATGAAAGTGAATCGTCTCCCCACTAGAGAAACAGAGTTTAAAACAAACAAAAAAAAGACATTTATTTTAATTGTTAATTGGCCTGTAATTATCTGAAGATTATTTTTTTCCACTCAGGAAAACAGAAGCAAGGAACACATCTTGAAGAGTTTACAGCTGTTACACGTGACAAATCTACAAGCAGATGAGTAACAGCAAGCATTTTTACAAATTACTTTTTAAAATATTCTAACTTTGTGTCCACTACAAATTGCAGCAGGTGTGATATAACAAAGGAGATCAAGTGTGGAGTTTGCTGCTTAACCACCTTATTTAGTTCAAGAAACTACAAAGGATTATTTAAGTACCTTTAAGCAGAAAGTCTAATTTTCTCTTCTGGAAGAAGACAGGATTTTAACTTCAGATATCTAGTTAGTTCCTTGTACAAGACTTCACAAATAACTCACACTAAGTTGTAAAACTCAGTTAACTGGAAACAATATTCAAAAAGATTGAGTGAATGATCATGAAATCTCACCTGTATTTTGTGCAGGTAGAGTTTCGATGCAAAGGATCTGGTGGATTAAGTGTGACTCTTGGTGAAACCTGAGCTGACAGCAAAAATCCTGAAGCTAGGATAATGAGTGCTACAGCAGTGCCTGAAAATACAGATAAAGAACAAAGTGATATTTTTCTCCAGCACACATAAAATAATTCTCTGTTGAACTGAACTATGCTTGGGAAAGCAACGCACACATTTGCTAAGGAGTTGTGATGAGAACCTAAGAAAAATACCCTTTACTACATTCACATCTTTAGTTAGGTTAGATGTTAAAATCAAGTGCATCAGGTTTAATGTCCAGATATTGATAGGTTGTAACTTTTTTTTTAATGTGGAAATGAAGACTGCATGAATGAATGGTTATGTTCTTCTCGCTGTTGAAAAGAATGCTGTAAAGGTAAAATTTAATAGTCACTTTGAAATCACCACACTTTTTCCCAGTCCCACACCCAGACTTGCAGGCTTTCTTGTAAAATAAATCACAGCATCAGCTTATTCATTGACTCTACTTCCCTTTGTGAAATAGAAGAAATCTGACTTTTCTTAAAAATACCAGCAAAAAGCTCAACTGAAATTCCTGATCTTGTTTCAAAGAGCACACAAAACATCTGCTAGGAAAAAGCCCCCCTTCCATCTCTTTGCTCCTGTCACCTTCAACAGATTCCTTGTGCATGAGGTGAGCATGTAGAGGTGTCAAGTTCTAAACTGCATAAAATAGCCTGTGTATATATTTGCATACTCACTATTTACGTGGCCTGTTTTATTTGAGAACTCACATATATAACGTGTAGCCTGATTTAAAAACACAAAACTAGTAATAACATTGTGAGTTAGTTACTAATGATCTAATAAAATTAGCCTTATGATATAAAAAACAGACTCTCAACCCCCTGAAGCACATCCCAGTTGGAAGGCAGTACACATTTAGAAGCGTGCAGTGATATAGCTTAATGGCTGAGGGCAAATGAAGGATACCATCTTCAATTCCAAATACTCGTCATCATCTCTTTGCTTTGTACGTTAGATGCACGTAGGTTATTTTCTCAGAAGTGCATCTGTGCAAACCGTTGGAAATGCCACACCATTAAAAATGTTATCTTTAAGTAATTGCACATTATCTGTTTTTCATCTTGGGGGTTGGTTATTTTTTTTTGTCACATGGAGGGGATGTTTTAGCAGTTTCAGGAGTAGGTTTGATGGTGTTTTTAAAAAGAAAATCAAGAGTTTCCTAGCAGGAAACCTACCAAGTACATGAAAAACTTTTCCTGAAATATAAATAATATCTGAAGTACCAAAATCTGTGAAATAAAATTACTCATGAATGTGTCTGTGCAGCAGCCATGGCTAATAGGCGTGAATATGCATGAACTGCAGATGACTGGACTACATACTGACCCGAACTGAGGCAACTAAGACCTTCAACTCAATCACAAACTGCATGAGGAGAAAGCACCTACTCACCATAAAATGTGGTTCCAGTTTATTCTGCACTTGGCTTTGTACTGCTATGGCTAGTGGATATGCTAATAATCCCAGTTTTCTGGGCAGGATGGTTATTGCACTAGATTTACTGTACTTTCAAAATGTCATAAATCAGATGGCAAATATCTTTAGACAGGGACTATAATCTTATTTATATTCATTCTAAATACACTTTGCCTGTCTTTTAAGTTAACCAAATACACTAACACTCACTGCAGTACCTTTGCAAATGTCTTACTTCTTTGGAAAAGTATTGCATATGTAAATGTGGTGAATGAAGTATATTATATATTTTGATTCTGTGGGAAGTTTGTCTATTAAGAACAAACCCAGACAATTACAGTACAGCAGAAACGGAGATGGATAAGTATAAAAACCCGTATCCTTAAGATATTTTAGACCCTTTCTGTTACAAATTGTTCAATGCAAAAGTACCACCATGAATTCAAATTGGAAATTTCTGAAAGGGAAAAAGGAAAACACAATAAAATGGATGCTGCGCTTGTCAAAATTCCTCCATGTTCCCAATTAGCAGCTTTGAAGAAAGAAATGAACTGAAAAAAAAGGCAAATTAAAAGAGAAAGAAATGGTGACAAGATATAAAATGAATTGGAGACTAAAGAGGAATCACTAACTGTAGTAAAGGGAACTAAAATGTGTGATTTTTTTTTTAATGATTTTTATTTTTTTGGCAGAAGCAGTTTATTATAATTTTTCTAATACTTCTGGATCTATCTGAAAAACTCAATTTTCTCAAAAGTTGCTGATATTTTTTAAAATCATAAACCTGTTTCTTTAGGTTGTCTAACAATTATCAAAACAATTAACCTTTACAAAAAAAACCTCCACACCCTTGCAGCAGAAGGCAAAGGTAGTAGTTTTGTCTTCATGTTATGTAATGGGAGACTGGGGCATACGTGGCTTCTCCAAAGACCAGAGAAATAACCAGTAATAACTCAGTGTGAAAGTCAATGTCCTGAGAAACACAAAACAAAGTAGAGCAGTGAAATATGTTTACTCCATGGGGAAACTCATCATGGAAAATGAATCTATCAGCAGATTTAGCACTTACCATTTTATTTATTCTGTCTTGCTAAGGAAAACACATCATACCCACCACTAGCTAAATCAAAGTGTCAAATGCTGCATAAAAAAAATTCTCAATAGTACAGAGAGATGACATGATTTTGTTACCGTCCTTGCTTCTACTGTCCTTAAGGAGAGGCCATATAATAAAGAACAGAGCAAGTAATGTAGCATGGCTCATGTGACACTGCAGACTGACAGCCAGCAACTGACCACAGAAGACAGACCATTTTTACCCACTTGTATCCACAATCATAAACAAATAACCCTTAATTCTATTATGCTCCTTTGTTAATTTTGGTCTTATGTCTATATCCTCCTCTGTTCTATGACTAATATGCTTTGTAAGAGACATTTATATCTACATTTCAAATATATGAACTTTGAATGTGTTCACCAGAGGCAAAAGCAAAAACTTCTGTGATTGTATGAGAAGTCCACATGGGAATCACACCTATACAGCTGGGTCCAGATAAGCAATGAACTCCTCAGGGCTGGCCAGACATAAGAGGTTATTGAGGCCAAATAAATAAATCCAAATAAATAAATACTCACTCCATTCCAACAGAGTATAAAGGAGGAACAGCACCAGAGAACCAGAAGTACCAGTACAGTGCAGGAGAGATGTGCTTTGTGGAAAGACAAGAAACCAGACAAGTTTCACAGGAGAAATAAGGTACTTTGTGTAGGGACTGATACAGAACTGGTCCTTTCCTGGCTGAAGGCATAGAAGAACTTATGGGCAAGTATTTTAACCGATCTGTAAGTAGTCTCTGATAAAAGTAGCTATTTGAGATTTTTCTTTTTCTTTTTTTTTAAGATGTGAGGAAAGCACTTTCCCATCTTTGTCGTGACCACATTTCTGAACATGGATCATGAAAAATGCTTCAGGTTTCTCAACTCCAAATCAAAATGGTAACATATCAAATACACATGTATTATAACCTAGAATACTGAATTGCCTCCAAACTGCATTTTTTAATTTACAGATTTGATTAACTGTATCAAACCAGATGCAGCACTGTACCGTCACTGTTCTGTCTACAGAAATGCATTCAAATACAGTGAGTGTAGATTATCTCCCAACTCTTGGGAAATGCAGATGGCCAGCAACTTGGCAGGTGGTCCCACACTCTGCTGTGTTGCATTAACTAGAAGTTTGGATCCCTGACAGGAACAACAGAACAAGATATGAGACATTAAACCTTCCCAGCTAAACACTTGTGAACATTATTTCAAAAGGAGCAGAAACTATTTCATTTTTCCAAACCTTGTTCTTGGAAATGTCTGAAATTTTCAGATGTTCAGCCAGAGGCAGGTATTGGTTGCAGACCACTTCAGCCAGAACAAGCATATATAACATGAGGGGAAAGCAGGGACAAGCAGGGACTTGGTGGGTGAACATCAGGACGTGGCTGAGCGTAGGCTTGCTCTGTCTTTTCCTTCATGGGGTTATGTGAGGAGTTGCTGTGTCTGAGTATTTAGACAAAACGTACTAATCCAGAATAGTGTCTTTTAGTTTCTCACACAGGAGATGAATTCAAATCTCATTAGTGTAGGTAAGGTATTTACTGTATTTTTTTAGAGATAACTATGCAAAGAACAGCATCGCTTCTTAACAAGTGCCGCAGTGGCTCTTCAGTACACTTTCTCTGGTACTTCTGGGTAAGATGTTCTGAATTCCAGATAACGAGACAGAAATTATGTATCACGTATACACATATGAGAATTAAAAACTAACCAGCTGTGAAGTTCCAAGCATTTGATTCTTTATACTGAAAAAAGGCATAAAAAATCTGAATAAAAATGTTGTCAAGCATGGCTTGAAGGACAAATTGCACCTCAAAAAATAACATGCTAAATTTCTCTTTTAAATCAGCCTTTAGCTGTAGTACTATACTACTAATATTGAAAAGCTCTATGATTTCAGGGAGAAGATGGGCTCAACACTATTGTTTTAAAGAGGACTACTTTGAAAAAATTGGCCCTTGACATTTTATTTTCATTTCATTAATAATTAGGAGGAAAATACAGTAATCAAACACTCACCTGTTAAACTACCAAGTGTAAGTTTCCGGCGACCCATTCTTTCAACGAGCCAGACTCCCACAAGAGTAAAAATGAAGTTTATAAACGCTGTCAGTGCAGCCAGCCAGATTGCAAGCCTGTCATCTTCAACTCCTGACATCTGCAAAATGGTAGCACTGTAGTACCTGCGAGAGGAGGGAGAGACAAACACGAACACTGCTGATTTCAATTTGGCTCGTGCTATAGTTTGTTATTTTAAATCAAAAAAGATCATAACAAATATCAAGCGTGACCTCCTGCATAATGCAGCCCCAGACTGACACCAAATTACCCCGGGAAATCAGGCATAACCAAGGCATAACTTGCACTTGACTAAGTTTTCACTGGAGGACGTCAAGAGACAAATTGCCAATCTCTAGCTGTTTATGTTTTCAATAGGCAATCATATTCTGCTAGAAACAGGGTTTGCATTTTTAATCCAGATTAATCTGGATGTTAAATCCAGCTGTTGCTTTGTGCTCTTATCTTTTTTCAGCCAAAACATGGGATTTTAGCACTTTGTGTACTGCCTAGGGAAAAGACAGCTCAAAAAATCAAGTAAATTTTCATTTCTGTTAAAGGTCATACAGAATAATCCATGGCATCCAGCATGTTACAAGTGACTCTTGTAACCTCCTGGGTTTAGGTTTTGCAGTTTTATTCACTGCCACTGAAGTGCCCAAAACCCTCCCCCCTATCATAGTACTTTTGTCTTAACCAGAATACAAATGCTTTGGAATGCCTTAGCATCACGTTGCAGGGGATGAATCTTCACCCAACAGGAGCATTTGACAGAATTTTCCATTTCTCTCTAAAAGGAATGAACCATTCGACACAAACAGTAATTCATAAATAAATCAACTGAGAAAAATGAAAAGGGGAGAAAAAGAAAGCCTTCTACCATTTTTCACAGAGATCAAATGAACACAGATATTGTGCCTACATTCTCAGGGACAGCGAAATAGACCTTCAAGAAAACACATATTCGTGCTGTAGAAGCACTTTTCATCTTGTTCTATTCATTTGTGCTGACTGAAATATTGAATATTCAAGGCCTCAAATACCTAGCATTCTACAGGCTACACGGTAATAACCATCAACAATATCAAAGCTCACTAAAAAGTGAACAAAATGTTTGGGTTTTTTTCTGGTCAAAATGGAGCTTGCTTTAAATGTCCCCTTGTCTTAATGCCCAGATATGCTATCATCAGAAATTTTAGCGGTACATATTTTTCAATTCTAAGCATAAACCACTTTTTATTTCAGATCAATAATTTATGGTAGACAATATGCTCAACTGACTACTTGCAAAAGTGCTCGAGCCATTTAAGACACTACCAGACATAAACGATTGTGCCTATGGCTAGACGTTACTGCCTTGTCCGTTGGCTAAGATAAGGTATTTAGGTCGACCCAGATCCCTTCCTCTGCTCCTCTCCCCCACCAGAACAGCCCTTTGAGGCCATGCCTACACAACCAACTTGTAGTGCAGCACGAGAGGACCCTGAGAATGAAACTGTTGGTACTGGGGACCCCATACACATGGGTTTTGACCTTGGCTCCGCAGTCTGCCTGCCCATTAGTGACTGCAACACCTTGTCCAGGTTCATTTTGTCTGAAAGAGCTGAACAGTCTGAGATTCCAGCAAGGCTGAGAATCTTGGAGAGACGAAGATTCATGAAAGATAGACATCACCTGAATTAAAATGTTAATGTTAATGTATTCTCACTTCTTAAGGCTCTTGAAATCAAATTGCTAACTTGCTGTCAATACTTAGATTGTACTGCACTGTTCTAGTCACCAAAATCATCCAGCCTTTGATCTCCCAATACACCTTTCTTTTTCTTCTTAAGGGCAGGAAAATAAATGTCAAGTCTTCGTCTGTTGACACCTACTATGAAACTCCTATTTACTTCCACCAGACAAGGCTTCAGAAAGCCCCAGTTAACTCCACGCATCTAAATCTTCTCAAAATACAGTTCTACTCGGAAGTCAGAAATTGCCAGTTGTCAGCAGCAATGTATCGAGTACTGATTCTACATGATTAAAAAAGCAAAGAATAAAGATTCATATAAAAGCACACAGATATGTACTGCCTGATATATATAGATAGATATATATATATGTATAACAGGCACCTTCTGCCCCTGACATTCCTTCTGGTTGCTTATTGCACTCCCTGGTTATATACTCTGAACCAGAAGCTTACCGTTTTATCCCTAAATAAACAACACATTTCATTTCTATGGATAACAAAGCAGGGAAATTTAGATCCTGCAAATCCAAATGCCGAGCAATCAAAGCCTGGGTGCTAGGCAATGCCATTCATGTTTATTATGGCATAGCAATCCAATTTCAAAAATGTAAAAGAACACTTGCATAGATCACACTAACTACTAAATGTATTTGCCGATGTTTACCTATTTTAACATGTCCATTTTTTATAACGACCTGGGAGGCCCTAACTGTCTCCGAGTATAACAAAATGACAGGTCTCTCTAATTTCTTCCTGACAAGGAAAAAAACTACATGGCAGATAAAGGTCAAGTTGTGATATTATACAACCACAGTGAATGCTGCAGGTCCTGCAGGGAATGCCATTTCAGTGACAAAGTTGTGCAGTTCTAGCTTATTTTCTAAAAGGTAAAGAAAATGACAAAAGCACATGTGCATCCTTAGGATTTTTAAGCAAGTACTGCAAGTTAGAAAGCAAATAAATACAGACAATTATGGACCCACAAAAAGTAAATGAGTCAGATGTAGATAGAAAGATTTTAATTTTGATTATTTCTGAGTACATCAACATTATTAAGTTCTTCTATCAAGAGTCATTGTACATAAAAAAACCCCAAACAAAACAAACACAAAAAACCCCACCAAAAATACAAACCAAACCAAACAAAAACCAACAAAACAAATAAACAAAGCCCGCAGAAACAAGCAAATAAACAAGCAAGCAAACCCCAAACCTCCAAACGGGAACATTTCAAAATTCAAGAATCCTCAGACTAAGTCTTTGACTATATAGTGAAAATGTATTGGAGGAAATGAAGCACCCCCAAACACTTTCTTCCCTTTTCTCTTTTAAAAAGTCACTATTTTCTTAAAACAATGACATCCAATGTTTAAAGAAAAGGCAATTTCTCCCCTTCAAGCTGGTCTTACAGGCAATTCCAGACGCTTCAGGGTTCCCAGGTTAGCTCATTCAGCAGCAGAGCAGCAGCACACCATGGCTGGCTTTGTAGCTCTCAATCAAAAAAAACCAAACCAAACCAAACCAAAAAAAAAGCCTGCCAATAAGCTGCCATCACAGTTTTGATTGCCCCCATCTTTCCCAAAGGGCTGCTCCAGCCCATCTATTATGGCACGTCTAGTATAACAAAGTTTCTAAGGTTGTGAGCCTTTTTTGGACAGAACTTGTAATCCTTGTAAAATTAATGAATAAAACAAAGTAACTCAGAAGTACCTTTCAACAAACATCTGCATTTTTGCTTTAAAAAAAACAAAACAAAACAAAACAAGATAACATTTTCAATCACAATACTTTGGAAATCACTACACAAACTACTCAGTCCAAGAAAATCAGTCCCTAGAGATAACGAAACGCTCTATCTTTTTGTCTCAACTCAACTGAAGTAACACAAAGTGAAATGGAAAGTAGTGCAATAGCCAAGAAGCAAACTATTAAGTATTGAAGAAAAAACAAAATGGTGGTAATTTTGACAGATTTACATGTTCTTTTTCTTCAACTGTGCGTGAACAAAATTCCTTTCCTGCTGCCCTATCAGTTTATCATATGTTACAATTATCGGACTAAGACAGAAGAAGAAAGAATACTAAGAAAGTACACATAACAAAGCACACTCCACACTCCCCAAACTGTTTCAACCTGTTTCTCTGCTCCTTCAGGAATTACTAAAGCTTAATGCCATCAAGTCTGATGATTTCCAGCATGAGAACATTTCCAGCTGTGTCCAGGCTGAGCCAGACATGCAGCCTTACCCCACCAAAGTACCAAGGGAGCTGCAGCTTCCCCAGCCCTGAGCAGCAGGAGTGTCACGCTGCAGACGGCTTTGTCACAACCTCCTCCTGCCTAGAGCCCCAACTAGAGTGACATGTGCTGGAAAGCATATGACAAAGCATAATTACTTTTAAAATAGCAATATATTGCAGCCTATACACATGGAATATAGATTCTTGTCCCCCAGCTGACTTTTGAAGTGGTGAAGGGTTCAGGTGAGAAGCAGCAAGTCTGTTTTCAGGTCTGGACACTTGCAGGCTGGCCATGGTGCCATCTATCAAGCCAGGCAGCTGGATTAGTATGAGACTATGCCAACACCAGCTGGGATGCTGGACCATTTAGGCAGACATAAGCTTGTAAAAAAAAAATCTGAGGGACTAATGCTAATTCAAATTTCATATCAATTTCAACAGAAGTGTCCCACTCAACTTACAAGTCTTTTAATTTGTTTCGTGTTACCCGCCTTTTGCAAACTCTTTCACACCCCTGTAAATAGTTATAAAGTACTCCAACATAGCTTGTTCTGATAAACACTTTGAATAGATACATTACAACAACAACAACAAGGAAAACAGGTCATGTCATCCTTTGCAGTTCACCTTTGGGTGATAAAAGATCATGGTAGTTTTACATTTTGCTAACTTGAACAACAACTGCCCAACAGATGGCATTGGCATGGTGTGGAAAACAGAACCTTGACAGCAACACCACATTTAGCGGTGGCTGGCTCAGCTTGCTGCGTCCCACTCGCCACAGGAAGAGGGGCTGGGGAAAGATCACATGCTCCTACACACAGGTCCTGAACAACTCCACCTACTCAAAGGCCTGATGTGAATTTGCACATAATATGCTTCTGTTGAGAACTGAAAACAAGTTTGTATAATAATAATAATAATAATAATAATAATAATAATATTGTTATTAACTAGTTTTCATCCTGCAGATGCACACACCTTCCTCCTTAGTCTTTTGTTTGCAACTTGAACACAACAATCTTATCATGTCCGGCATTTTGGAAATTTGGAGGTGCTGAAGAAACAAGAACAAGAAGGCAGGAAACTTCCAATCGTATTACCACTGATGGCAAGAGGCCAGACTCATCAAGGAACTGCACTTTACTGAAAGATGGACTATGTAAGCTTGAGAACACCTTGTAGAGCAAAGCAGGCCTGTGGACAGAGCAAGCTTGCATCCGGTCCATTTACACCTATGTTATGAAAAGGATTTAATCAAGAAAGAGTACTGGAAGCCAGAGTCCTGGAAATGAAAACAAGACAGGAAGAAATTGATATTTCTGGAAGGAGCCAAAGACAGCAGCTGCTCCAGGTGCAGACGCTCTCTGACAGGAAGGATGCTACGGCCCTGCTAAGCACCATATGAAGCCTGGGGAAGGGAAACAGGCACATTGGCAAGGTGCTGTAGAAGGACAAAGTAAAAATATACCTTGCTTAGAGTTGCTCAAAATAAAAATTGCAGAATAATATAGCAGCATTTGATGATATAATTGGAGTGTGAGATAATGTGGTTCAACTTCCCAGCTTCAAGTTCTGCACACCACAGTGATAAGGGCTATGAGGCAGTTTGCACTCACAGTGCTGTATTAAGAGCAACCATGGACAACAGTTTGGAGACCTGGGCAGTTATTAAAACTCTGCTGCCTCCCTCTCTACATCTCCAATCATATCTGCCCAATCTCTTACCATGCTTTTTAATGCCCCTGCTTGAGTAGGAAGATTAGACCAAATCACCTCTAGAGGTCCCTTCCAACCTCAACCAGTCTAATTCTGTGAAACACAGATTTGATCACCGCCTTCCTGAACTCTTATAAATTAGTAGTATTAATATCGGCAGTAGCACTGATATTATGAAATATCTGAGCACAGATCTACTTTTCGATGAGAATTACCTATGCCAGACAAAACTTTGTTGATGCTGAATCTCCATTAGCTATGGATAATGAAAAAGGAAAGCCACAGCAAGGATAAGAACTAACCTTATCTTTGACATTAGACATACAACAGAGTCAATCACAAAAGCTGTAAAAATCCATTTCATCACTATGATTCAGCATCAGTCCCAGGATTATCACATTAGTCTGTTTACATACAGCCTTTAGATTCCTTAAAAAATTTAAAATATTAAAATATCAACGGTTTAATTGAAAAAGGAAGTATTGAACAACCTCAACTACCCTCTGAAAGCCCATGTAGTGACAAACAGGACATCTTGTATGATCCCCCCACAATCTCAGCTCTCCTATCATTCAGTTTGATTGCAAACCTTTTGCAAACAATGATATTTACAACAACAACAAAAAAGTGCATTTAAATATATAGGACTCCACAAGCAATTATATACACATACATACAAAACCAAACTTTGTGGCTAATATAATTTTGTTAAATGCAATGCATCTTGTTGTACTTCAGATGATAAATTGCTTCAGTAGGGCCACAGGGGACATTTTATCATATCTACTGTTGTCTTCCAAAAGATACAACAATAATTTTAATCAATGTTATGACATTTTTGTTTGCATATGTCAGAGACATCTCTCATGGCAGAAATGAGATGTGCCTGTATGATGTACAAACAAAAAGTCCTTCAGCATCTATCCACTGGATGTCTATAAGATCATTCCAGATTGTTAGCCCCTAAGGCAACCAGACTTCAGCTATAAAACAGGACTGCTGGATACACGGATCTTTATTTTCAGGCAAAATATCTGAGGACTAGATCTGAAGCCTGCCAATTCACAGCAGACTCTACTGCTTTATAGGACTCCAATTTAAGACCAACAGTTGAATATTCTTTCCCAGACTTCTACTTTTGAAGTCCTGAGGAACTCTCTAAGGAAAAGGTTGCCGGATCATCTCAGAGTCTATACCGGATTTTTCAAAATGAGTGCCTGGAAGGCAACCTAGGGGACTGCCACTATACGCCTATCTACTGTCACTATACCTTCAAGTTTCTCGTTTACCAGTAATGATGTATTGTGTTACAAATCCTGTCAGCACAGAGTGAAATGCCACAGTGAATGCCATTTATTACAATCAGTATACTTTGAAAGTAAAAAACCTCAGCATTTGCTACTGTTTGGCAGGTAACTCTGCATATCCAATAGGTTCTCTGATTCACCACGTTATCCACATGCAAGGCACACGAAAAGGTTTACAGGATTACCATTTAATTATGTTATGAAAATATGGGAATTTTTTTTCGTGTCCAGAGAGACTAAATTCTATAGTTACTAAGCAGATTAAGTGTACTAGAGTTTGACAGGGATTAAAAATACTGTTAAAGGCCTAAGATCAGATACACAAAGGAATTCACTTCCCTGCTGTAATGGGATGCTGTCACACAGCTATTGGGTCATTTGAAAATACAGTACATGCTGTGAGATTGGAGAAGAATTACTTTTTTTTTTTTTCTCCTCACTCTGTACCAGACACACCTTTGCACACAGCCAGAGTGCTTTTCATAAGTCATTGCATCTGTTTATGTAGGTACTTCACAGGTCTCACCTGAAACTATGAGGGAAAGAAATTGTTTTCTTCTTCAGAATAGAAAAATGAGGAGTTAGAACTATCACGTAAAAGAAAAAACAGGCAGAAAAATAATACCAAACTTCTGCCTAAGTCTGTAATAGACTAAGTGCTTTGTAAATTTGAGACAGAACCCTGTAGTTAAATCCACTGAAGAAGCAGATTGAATTTATCTCGAGAGAGAAACTGGAGAGTAACAGGCAGAACTGAAAATTAAATCTAAGTACTGGGAGAAACACAATCTTGACCATCATTGCCCTCTCCCCCCCCCCCCCCCCAACAAAAAAAAAAAAAAAAAAAAAAAAAAAAAAAAAAAAAAAAAAAAA
>JAAGNO010029267.1:0-10951 GCA_033439905.1 Ceryle rudis
AAAAGTAACTAAGAGCTCTGTGCCTTACAAAGGGAAGAGGGATGAGACCTTTACCTCAGCTGCGTAGAATCATAGAACGTCAAGGGCTGGAAGGGACCTCGAAAGATCATCTAGTCCAACCCCCTGCCAGAGCAGGATCTCATGTAACAGAAGTTACCAAACTGCTTACCTTGGGAGGAACCTGCAAATGCTGTGCACTTCAGCCTTTCTCTATATGGACTTCTTGCACAACAGCTACAACAGAAAAGTGCTGCATTGCCCTCTAACCATGCAAAGAGTTAACAAAAAGGAGCGTTGGGATGCTCATGGTACCTCTTGGCTATTTTTCTCATAGCTTTTTCTTTCTTCAGAGCCAGACTTCCTGCATCACTTGTTGAGGAAGCAAAATTGAGATGCAGTTTATACAGAGATGGTGTCAGGAGCTGGGATAAGCTGTGCCCTGAAGCGAGAGCCTCAGGGTTTTGCTGTTGTGCTTTCTGAAGTCTCCTGGCAAACAGATACGTTCTGATGTTGCTCCCCATGACCCATTAGCTAGGTATTTTGTAGCCAGACTTGATAGTGCACGTCCATTTGATTCTCAGGCGAATTAAGCGGTACCTACAATACCAAAGCCACATCTTGCTTTACAAATTAACATGAGGCTTGAGAGTCAGTTAAGCACAAAGCTTGGTGCTCTGCCTTGTGCTCGGCTTCAGAATACGAGACCCTAAACTCGTTGCTAAGCCTCGAGTACGTGCTTTAAAATAACGATGCGTTACAGATGCCGGCCTGGAGTTGAAACAGTTTACTCGTGGATTAGTCAAAGTAATTAAACCAGCAGCAAACGGCCTTATTACAGATCATACTAATATTTAATCATGCTAGCGCCCGTCCCGCAGCCCTCTTCGCCTGCAGGTGGGGTCTGCTGCCGTGGCAGGCCGCCCCTACCGCAGGCAGCGCCCCTGCCCCAAGCGGCCCGGCTCTCGCAGAGCCCAGTAGCTCCAGTGCACCTCAGCGCACCGCCGAGAGCGGCCCGGCCCGCTGCCCGGCCGTGCTAAGACTACAACTCCCATCATGCCTTCTCTGGCGCGCTCCCATCGCACACCGCGCACGGAAGCACCGGCGCCCTGGAGGTTTTTCAGTTAGTTTCCGTTGCCAGCGGCCGGCAGAGCGGGAAATAACCGGTGCCGACCCAGCGCCCCGCCCGGAAAGGTTCCCTGGCCTGAAGGTACGTCACTTCCGCTCTCCATTTCGCGCAGCACCTGGGACGTCCACGCCGCAGCAGCCACCATGACGGACCGTTACACCATCCACAGCCAGCTGGAGCATCTCCAGTCCAAGTACATTGGGACGGGCCACGCCGATACCACCAAGTGGGAGTGGCTGGTGAACCAGCACCGGGACTCCTACTGCTCCTACATGGGCCACTTCGACCTGCTCAACTACTTCGCCATCGCCGAGAACGAGAGCAAGGCGCGCGTCCGCTTCAACCTCATGGAGAAGATGCTGCAGCCCTGCGGGCCGCCCGCCGACAAGCCTGACGAGTCCTAACCCGCCCCGCTCGGGTCCCGGCCGCGGCCCCGGGGCGGTGTGCCCGAGGAGCGGGTTGGCCGGAGGAAGCGGCGGCTCCGTGAGGGGCGCGGTGGCGGCCTAGCTGGGCTCTTGCTGAGGTCGCCCTCTTGCCAGCCGAGACCGAGCCGTGCACAGCTGGGCTGCGCCTAGGCCCACGGGGAGGGCCAGGGAGCTGCCTCAGCGAGCGCGGGGACCGCTGGCGTCCGCGGCCCTCCGTCCTTGGGGTCCCCCTCGCTTTCCTGTGCCCTTCCCTGAAAGACTAACGGGGAGAAGTCTTGGAAGATACCAGCTTCTGCAGCTCTTCGACTCTACAACTGTACTACCGCTTGGATTTTTTTTTAATGGAAAATAATAAAACTTACTGGGCATTTCTAATGGTTTGTTTGGTAATCTGCTAATAAGAGCCTTTTGTTCTAAAAGGAACGTTGATTGTACTCGGTATTGAGGGTTTCGATACAGCCACCCGAGGTGTGAGTCTTAGATACTTTTACAGGTAGCATTTTCCCTGCTCACCTGATTGATGCTTGCGTACCAGAACTGTTCAGAGGAGAGAGAGAGGAAGCCTGTTGATACCCAAAGGGTTTGATTTGTTCTTAGCATTTATTGTGTGGGGTGATTTGCAGTACAGCATAAATTAATTGATCTAGTGCTTTAAAACTCAAAAATGGCTTATAGTTAAATACACCATTTTCTTGCCTCATGTTCCTCTTTCCTGTAGTTTTTCAGACCTTGATTCTTTCTGATCTAAACCTTTTTTTTTTTTACTAATACTTCGTAGTCCTCTAGTGATTTTGATTGTTTTTTCTACTTGGCACTAAAGTATATTCATGTTGGGTTTGACACCATAATAGGGAATAACAAAATAACTCACTGCTACCTTAAAGTAAAATGCCCAGAGGACAGAGTCTTAAACTGCAATTGAACTGATGTTGATTTTGATTTCTCACGGCAGGCTTTCTATTCGCTTGTCATAGTAAAATTAAATTCTGAGTTCTAGTGAATGGAAAGATCTCAAAAGTAAAACTTAGAGAGAGGTTGCTTGGAGAAATCAAGTGCTCTTATTTCTGATGTGGAGCATTGTAACTGGGTGGGTTTTTTTTCCTGCTGTGAGCATTTGTCTTTTTTTTTTACATCAGAGATGGAAGTTCAGTGTTACTCTATTAAGATAATGCAAGCTTACTAGTGATGTTTTAAATCGGTGATCTCGACTTGGGAGTGATGAACTTCTCACACTATTGAGTCTTATAAAACTAAAAAAATGCATAACACTGGAATAAAATGAGAAAGTCTACAAGCTCCTGGGGCCACATTCAAGTCAGTACATCTATCTTACAAAGAATTCAGAGATGAGAGCATGGCTGAAGCGGTCCTAAATAAATTTTTGTCCTGCAAGTTTTGTGGGGAATTACTGCATTTTCTAACAGAGGAGGGGGATTTGTAGAAAGCTTCTGGTTTTCACTTTCGCTGCAAGCTGGTGTAGGTAATTTGAAGATCATCTTTTCCTCACGTGCTGCAGAATGTGGCTGCAAGATTTTTCTATTAATGAGTACAGGCACTTAACTTGTAGGCATGCAATGCAGTCTTGTAAAAATTGAGCAAAATTTGTATCTAAATCAAGCAAATTTCATGTTACTGTTCGTTACTCTTAATAAAAAGTCTGTTCTACGACAAAATCTTAGAAATGTGCCTTTTCCCTGCACAAGTAGGCAACATGCTTAGTGAGGAAGGGTGGCATAGGAGAGTCTCACATGGGCAAAGCTGCTGTTCCTACTGGATTAGTCAAAAGTAATTAAACCAGTAGCAAATGGCTTTATTAGAGGTCATACTAATATGTAGCCTTACATCCATGACAGCTACTCTGTGCAGAGAGAAAAGAAGAACAGAAGTATCAATTACTGTATTGCATTGCCCCATGACGACTTCCATAAGGCGTCTCATCTGCTGGCAGCCAACAGGCAGCAATACCACGGTTTATTCGCTGATGGCAAAGGAGCTTGAACCTTGGTGCTGGGACTTGGGAAGTGGAAGAGCTGGGGTGAGGATACGGGTGATTTTGTCATGGGTTGGAAACAGAACTTGCACTGTTTTGTGAAGACAAGTCTTGAATCCCTTACATAGAAGGAAAAACAGATGCAACTTAATTCAGTCCTGCGTAAATGAGAACTTGAAAAATATTTGAAGGAAGATTTGAGTATAAACTGCTAACAGTTACCTTTATCTGTAGATAGTCTCAAGAACCAATACATTATAAAATGCGAGCAACAAACACATGACGCATAAGTAAAGATCAATGCCCCCCTTGCAGGCCCGTTCTTCATTATAAAGGCCAAACACCCTGGAGGGACAAGTCAGAGCTATAGGGTGATTGAAGTTGCTGGTTCTACCTGGTATGCTTGCTCAAATTCCAGTTAAGCATTTGACTCTGTGTTTGTGTGGTTGGAAAAAGTTTTTAGGGTGTCTGTGCTAAGTAATGAATGTGAAGAATTACAAACATTTTCTTAAGAAATAGAGAAAGCCAAAGGGAAGTTAGAATCGTTAAGAATTCAAGATGAAGGGAATTGGGAGACATTGAAGAGTGTGTTTCTGGACTGTGGTATTTTTCCTGAATACCTAAGTGTTTTTAAAACCAATGAAAGCAGTGAGCTCTTCTACATTTTATTAATGAAAAGGTAAAGCATCCTAAGAGTTAGTTACCTGTCCTACTGGGATGCATCTGGTTTTTACTTCTGTCCTGTCTGAAAGACGGGTACTGTTTGTTTATTAAATTGACTTTTTACATCCAAGCAGTAGGGCTCTATTTGGGCTTCCCGCTGTGATCTCTGGCTCATTTTCCTGAGCTTCTGTAGCTTAATTTCACAGGGTGTGAAGTGTGAGAAATATGAACCATTTCCAACATGGTGTGCATTGTATTTGATAATGGATCTCACTTGAGTTTGTTCTGCTCATTAACATATCCTTGTAAATTCTCTGTAGAACAGACCATATGTGCACTATTAATTAAAAAAACCAAACACCAAACCAACAAATATTATATATAGTATTTAATGACTGTTAAGCTAAAAATAGAACACTGAAACGACGCTCTCTGAGATTTATGAATACAGTGAGAAGTATGAAGATGAAAAGAGAAAGGTTCGCTTCTGGTGCCTTGTTTATAGTTGATTCAAGAGAACCAAGCTTGACTCTTACAAAAAAAAAGGCATGCAAAGCTGCATGCTAAAATGGCTTGTTTTACTTACAAATGGGTTATACCTGATCCAGAAAATATTACCACAGAAGTGCACTACCACCTTAATTTTTAGTTGTTTCCTACCATTCTTTTGGTAATGTGTCTGTCTTTTGTACCTGGTAGCATAAGTGAGAGGTTCATGAGTTACTTTATAAATTAAGAAACCTTGGCAATTTACTCAATTTCTATATTGCAGTTAGTTTTCATTAGAAGTGGGTTTTTTTTCTTATTTTCCTACAGCAGAGGGCAGCAAGTAATGCTGCTATTCAACTGAAGGCACAGATAACAGAAGCGTGTGCTGTCTTGTAAAGTTCCTTTGGAAAAACATTGCTAAAACCTTGGCAGTAGGCAGAGAAGGTTAGCTTTTTCCAGCGGGATGGTTCTAAGGTTGACGACATGTTACACCTTTTACTCACCATGGGTGAATAGAGCAGTATGGGAGCCCAGCACAATAGCATAGCGCTATAGTTCTAAATACCTTAATTTTCTTTTCTGATTTTTCAGGATGCTAGCAGTACATCAGTTAACATTTGCACAGGTAAGCAATGGAACTAGTGAGTTATTTTCTGCAAACTGTAAAATTTGGGCCACTTCTTTTCACTTTAGTCATATTCAGCATAAAACTCAGTTAATTTTTAGGATCATTTGCATATATTAAATGTTCATGGCTGATAACATTTGTAGTCTGGTTTAGCATCAGTATTTTACTTAAGCACATCAGATAATTCTTTTTTAAAGCTGAGCTATTTTAAGCAGGACTGGTTTCTGAATCCTTGTCAGGGCTCTGTTGGTTCTATGCTCCTGCACCACTAATTCTGTAGATTTTCCAAAGAAAAAAAAAGCCAAAAGACTTACTTGGTTTCACAGTACACAGAGGGGGCCTAGATGTGTATTTAAAACTTTTGTAGTTGTTCCTCGGTCATTAAAATTTAACCATGCAATATTTCATTCTAGTACTATTATTGTAATGCATTCCTAAATCTTGTGATTCCTAATCTCTTGTGACTTACTAAAAATGCACAGTTTCCACTGCCCTGATGCTAGTTTTATTGCCAAAATACATTTAAAATGGATTAAACTGTGGCACATTTCAGTAAGTTAGACATTCTTGTTTGAAATTTCCATTACTGTTCCCTTATTCCTTGTCTATTTGCCATTCTCCTTCTAGATTCTTCATTTTGTTAATTTCAATAAGATTTTATTTGAAATAAACCCTACAAATACAGTACAGTACAGTGCATTCTTTGGTGTCCTCTGAGCCATCATTCTCTGCTATCACGAAGAAATGTGGCAGAATGCTGAATGCAGAACCTGAATGGTTCTGTTTGCTCTAAAAATACAACTAGAATAATGTTTTTCTTGGGTTCAGAACTTTAACCTTTTGCTTTCTTATTTTCATGCAAGCTTGAGAATTACTTCTTACTGCCATAGCACACAAAATACATTGGACTTCTTCCCCCTCCTCCCCATTAACACATAACAGGACAGTCTTTGCCAAAATAGTTCATAACTGAAAACCCACCTCAAACATCTGGAACAGTCCACCTCAGAAATGTGTACTCAGACTATTTGGTTTTCGTGAAAAAGAAATTTAGTCCAAAGAATTGATACTCTGATCACGGATGAATGACAGTTCAAACTTCATGAAAATCAAAAAAAAAAATATAATAAAAAATTCCATTCTGAGGTGATTCATGTGAAATTAGAAATTTTAAACAGATAAATGACAACAGCATTTGCTCAAGTTTAGGCAAGATGTAGTTGCCCCATGTTTTCTTCTGCTGCACAGCTGGCGTAGAAGCTCTTCTTATGCCTCTTAGGTAATACTGATGTTGGTATTTGTGGGGCCGCAATGTAAATCACATTGCTGAAAGATTAAACTTGCAAAGTTAGGATTTGTAATCATCCTACAAAGTCTTGAGGCTATGTTTAATGTTTCACTTTTGTCATTGGGTTTATAGCTTGACCACACATGGGACTGGCATAACTGAATAGTGAACTGCTGTGGACAGACTGAGAATAAACAACTGGATGCAAAAATTGCTTTAAGTTGCATTTGCTGAGGAAGGAAACCTAACATGCTTTATATTCTGAGCTAGAAGTTGTTACAATCAGTGCAGAAAATACGGGGTAATAGCCCATGTGATTGGGTGCACACATAGCTAAGCACACATGCATAAAGCCCAAAGAATCAGGCTGCTATAATTAAATGGTGATCACAGGGCAGACATCAGGTGGTGCAGGCAACCAAGTCTTGCACTTCCTCATGTTTAAATAGGATGTTAAGTATTGTTCTTTTCATACAACATTAAAAAAAAAAAAAAAAAAAAAAGTCAATCTGCTTTCTATTTTTTTCAAAGGGAAAATAATCCTTGTATTTACCAGCCTAGCAATATTCCCATCTTGTATCAGCAGCTATGCTTGATCCTCAAATTTTTGTGTCCTGTACTAAAAAATTATTATTTTGCCTACTATCTGAGCTACAGTATTATTGGAAAAGGCACAGATATATAGAGGAGGTGGCATGTTTTTGTTAAGTGTAGTTTTTCAAGAACCAGCAGTGAGCTTTCAATGTCACATTCAGGACATTAACTAAATTTAGTTAAATTTCTTCACATATTACCTTTGCCAGTGATAGCATGGACCCAGTGTTTAAATATTAATGTTATTATTCTGATAAAATTTCCTGGAAGAACAAGAAAGATGAGGAAAATGGTGACTTTAACAGTTACTAAGTGGAATGAAAAGTCATGGAAGGAAATAAAGCAGCATCTTTCACCCTGTGCTGGTCAATGTTTGTGGGAGAAGAGAAACTAAAGGGGACTTAGAAGAAAGACACAGACTTTTTAGCAGGGCCTGTTGCAACAGAACAAAGGGTAATGGGTTTTAACTAAAAAAGGGTAGATTCAGACTAGATTTAAGGAAGAAATTTCTTATGCTGAGGGTGGTGAAACACTGGAGCAGATTTCCCAGAGACGTAGTAGATGCCTTATCCTTGGAAACATTCAAGGTCAGGTTGGACAGGGCTCTGCGCAATCTCATCTAGTTAAAGATGTCCCTGACCGTGGCAGGGGGGTTGGACTAGATGACATTTAAAGGTCCCTTCCAACCCAAACTATTCCATGATTGTATGATTCTAATGTGAGTGGGGAAAAATCTGATCTCTCAAAATGTCAGAGTTGGTACCTTTCAAGTGGAGCAAAATAAAAAGTACTTTGTTTTGCTCTAGAAAGGATCAAAGCAGTTTTTAAGGTTATGGCAGTGCTCTCAGTGTCTCTCTTGTGTCTTTCCAGCACACAGCATGTAATGATACTACTTTTTAACTTTAAAAAAACCCAGGCCTTCATGGATTCTGTTGAAGTACACAGCTGTCCTTCAACTGTCCTTCAGCTATATCCCTGCCAAGACAACACTGCATGTAAAACATTCAGGTCTTTAGTTGTTACTTCTCAGATCTCCATTTCAAAGAACCATAGCATGAAACTCATCAAGTTAAAAAAAGATCAAGGATGTAAGTGCATGTAGCACCCACTCCTCCTTGCCTCTTACAAGACCTTGCAAAAAATAACTCTTCATATTAGTCTGAAGGCCCTTATTCAATCTGCGGAGTAGTAAACCCCACGATAACTAGAAGGTACCATGTTTCTTTAGTATTCCTTTCATCATTCTGGTACATCTGTAAAGCAAAATCTGGTGAAAACCAAACTAAGCTCTTTTCTGCTATCTTGGTATAACAGTGTGATTTCCTGACACACTCATGACTGCAGATAAAGCTGATGGTTAGCCCTGGGCTGAGCTGAGGCTGGTGCAGGATTTTCTGAACTTTGCAGCATTTGTATTTTGTGTTCTATTTGGTATAAATAAATATTGAAAAAGAAAACCAAACCCAAATGTATGATCCTGATGAATGGAGCTTAATAAATGCTTGTCTTTTCTGTTTACTGCTGGCAGGATACTGCTAATATAAATCAATTCCCCCTTGGACATCTTGAGTGATATACACACAAATTCAGTACATACATTAAAAGACTGAGGGTGCCTTTGGCATTGTTAGACCACTGTTCATGCTGGTTTAAGGGATGACCATAACGAGAACAGATAAGCTCACTGCTTCACATACAACTGCTCAACAGTGCCTTTGGAGCAGCTTGCAAAGCATGGTGCTGAACCTTGGAACATATCACCGAGTCAGACTTTGTTGAGCAGGGGCTCAACTCCTTTGTGGCTGTCCTTAGAGTGTCACAGACTTATCCATAGGCTGGGAAAGTGGCTTGGGCCCACACCAGAACTTTGGGACTTTGCTAAGGAGTTGCAACAGGCCTTCATACAAGTGGGTTTTTTTTTAAATCTATGCATTTGTTAAAATGTTTTCCTTCTAAGACATCATTTCTGAAGCAACTATTTGCAGACAAATCTATGAGCAATTTAACTTACTGCACCGCAGAGCTAACTGCAGCTGTCCTGGGATGACCCTGGGAAGCTGGAGTGAGCAAACGCTTTGGCAGGCAGCTCTCCCAATGCTCTGCTTTGTGATTTTATTCCCAGTATTTTGACTGCTTGTTTATGATGAGGCTTTAAGGGAAAGAGATGATCCATATTCTCATCAAGCAAGCCAGAGAAAGCAACTAGACCTGTGGGATCTCAGCAGCAGCACAGGATGCCTGTCTTGGTGGAAAGTCAAGACTCAGGGCACTGCAGGGCCACAGGCTGGCCCTATGAGGCTTTACTCATTCTCAGGCTGGGACTTAGCACTCCGACCACGGCACCTGAATCAATCGATTAGTCATCCAGACCTGCATCTTATCCAGTTTTTACCATCTTAGATTCACACTGAGTCACAGAGAGAGCTTGCAAGTACTCAGCATCTCTCTAGATCAGGCCTTTAGTTGACTCTTTATCTCTGCTGATGAAGTCTTGTACGCTGCTAGGTGCTTTGCAAGCAAGGGAGAAGCCCCAGTAGGGCCTGAAATATATTCAGAAGAAATGCATATGTGAAACCCAGTGGAAAAGAGGGTCTCCTAGGAAAGCTGATGGAGTAAGGGCCAGAGATGTCTCTTTCCAGCTGCATGAACTTCATACCAAAATCTTGTGGCTGAAAGCAACAGAGCATGGGCCTCATCCTGCCCAGGGTATCATTCTGAGCTGATGTTTCCTTCTCAGATATGAAGCATAGCGCAGATGAGACAATGAAAAGCCAAACTTAAACCCCTGAAAATTAATTGAAGCATCATTCCTCGACACATGCACCTCACCAGTAAGACTGCCAGTGCTGGCAGAGAGAAAAAGGGCTGGAGTCAGAGATGTGTGGGGATTATAGAAAGGGGCTCTCTTTTAGACATGATCTATGTTTGCTAGGAAATGAGGAGGTGAGACGATTGTTGAAGTTGAGAGATAACAGTGCTTAATTTCATCCCTCATGCTGTCCTTATGGTAGATGGCAGTTTGCATTAAGACTTCTGCTGAAAGCTTATCTCCCTCTTCTGCCCTCCCACCCCACCCCCCATTCTCCAAGAAAAGCTAATGTCATGAACCAGGAACAGAGCAATTTTCTTGACAAAGCAGAGTAAAAAGTTTCAGGCCTTGTCTACACACACACAAAAAAAGAGGATGTGAATGCAAAGTAAAATGCCTGTTCCTGGCTATCAGTGGGTGGGGATGCTCTTCTCCTGCAATGAAGATACCTTAAGTTGAAAACACACATTTAGGACCAAGGGACTAGCAGTAAATTAACTGTGAGAACATATCAAGTGTGTTCAATTCACATAGGGTGAATTGAAGGAATATCTGGGTTTTCTACCTTTTTCTGCATCATTTGGAGACTATCCTCATGTAATCCTGTGGTTCTGTTTGTGGGAGGTTTTTTTCACTACCTGCAAGGGTTTCATCAGTTAGTCATGTCCTGTCTGTGTTAGCGCACAAGTGGACTAAAGAAAAGGGAGTGTTGCAAAATGCAGTAGAGGAGACAGGATTGTGGCTGAATTCCCAGGGAGCAGAGCCAAAGTGCCACTACTTTGTCTCAAACTGGGGGAGTAATGAATTCCAGCCCTCTCTGTGACCTTGTTCACTTATCACTTTTAGTCACTGGATCCAGTGACTGGATGGCCGCATCCAGAGGGTAGTGGTCAATGGCTCAAAGTCCAGATGGAGAGCAGTGACAAGTGGTGTCCCTCA
>JAAGNO010029268.1:8024-21729 GCA_033439905.1 Ceryle rudis
ATTTATTTCTAATTAGTCCTTCTGTCTTTGAAAGGATTCTTACTGTAAAGACTTCTAAACCAAAGCAATATGTTAATATCCCCTTTCTCTTGTTCTGTTATTGTGAAAAAGTAAAGTATGTTCATCGTTGCATTCATACCTGAGGTTACTTTAAACTGCCATCTAAGTTGTTCATTCAACAGCTACTTAACCTGATTCAGTTGAAATCTGCTGTGCTACTGTAAACTAAGTACTGGATGTGCCCTGAATCCACTGATTTTAACTACAAAAAATAGAGTAAGGCATACCAGATAAGTGTCTCTATCACCAGATCCAAAGGAATGTGCTGCCTGAGGGAGTCTGCATTGGAAGACTGTAATTACCTGCACTGATGTGGCTAGATTTCAAAAGGGATGCCCAATGCCCAAGTGGGCTCCTAGGCCAGTACAGATACAACTGGGAGTGCTGAAAACCTCAGATTCTTTTCAGAGGAGAGTCTTCTGCATTGTGTCTAGGTTTGACCTTCCTGTGTCCAACATGTACATAGTTGTCCATATATGCACAGACATTCAAACCAATGGTATATCTCTGCTGTTCTATGTGGTGGACTATTTTCTCTCTTCCATATGACAGAAGGCTGTTTTTCTATTCTTTGATTCGTTTTGCAGTATTTTTTTGTGGCTGCTAAAAAAAGGGAAAGCCTTTATCTTGTGACTGCTTTAGTACAGCCAGTTTTCTGTCTCCCTGTTAGGATATGTCCACATATCTGCAAAAGTGTACAGATGTTGCGTACTGAGTAAAGAGCTATACCGAGTGTTTTCACTTGGGGTCGTCTGTACAGCCTGGCAGAGGACAAATCAGGAAAGGTCTAAGGCTATCAGGAAGTTCTCTGGTACTAAGTGAATCAATAATGTTTCCTAAAGAAAATAATCTTCAATTCATATTGTTTAAATGTATTTATTGCTTGTGAGGATTTTTCTTAGGTGAAACCTTTAGTTTCATTCTGTTTAGCGCTGTCTTTTACAGGATCCTCCAAAAATTAGTTGATCCACATTCTTCCTGTTTTGATTTTCTGGAAAATCTGGAAGAACGCAGTAAAGTTTTGATGTTTGTCATATCGTGAAAGACTCTCAGAACCTCATATGTGAAATGTGAAGGAAACTGAGTACACATCTGTAACATGTTTCTTTATCTTTCCAAATTTACGTGTATGTTGGAAGAACAACCAATTCAGATACTATCTATTTCTGTAGTGTCCCTGACTTCCAAGGCTGTAAGTGGAAGGAAAGCAGTAACATTATCAATATCCAACAATAATATGAAATAATATTTACCAAAAAATACATAAATAATGAGGCAATTTTTTTTTGTCTCCAGTCTTCTTTCACAATAAACTTTACAACTAGTTAGACCATCTGTGGTTTGACAACAAGACATTAATGTATTAATTATCTCACAAAATTCTTCTGGTCATATCTTCTGTCCCTGAAATCCATCTCAGTGGGAGGGAGAGGGACACTAAAATGGCATCAGTGAAGCATACAAATATGAGAGTAAAACCAGCTGTGCTGTCTGGGTGCAGTACTTTTTGCTTGGAGAGAAGTCTGACATACTGCATCCATATGCTACAGACAGGATCATCCCCTCAGTTGTTTCATTAGATGCATAAACAACTGAAGAAAGCCTGATCTGCTCTCTAGCTCTTCTCCTCCTTCTCTTTTTATCACCCAGCTGTGAGAATTCATGCAGACATTTTTACTGATACAGAGTTAGTCCTGTTTTGCAAGGACTAGCATGTCACAGTCTCCTAATAGGTGATACTTTGCAGTTAATGAATTTGGACAAAATTCTTTTATATCTTCTTTTTTCCCCTCATCCATTGTTGGTCTTTAACTTTAGAGTAGACATATTCAAAAGAACCTTACTATGAAATAATTGCTGAAAGACTTGATTACTCTTAAGGTTTGGTATAGTCATTGCAAGAAAGTATGTGTAACATATGTGAATTTAATTTTTAATATATTGCATATATTTTATAAATTTTCATGTTGTTGATATTACCTATGTAGTGGATTGCCACATGTGGTGCATATGCACTATGATGGCACTATTCTGAGGGCTTGTTGACACCCAGATATGTACTAGTAGATGATACTTTAAGAAAAAAACAAAGATACTTTTTATCCTATACTTTCTTCTAGTTAACTGGCATTGCAAATGTGCAAATAGTCATAGGTACTAAATCACTAAACTAGTGTAGTACATATTTCTCTGCAGAATTATCTGGTGATTTTCAGAATTCACTGCAAAAATTGTTAAAAAGGAATGGCAATTGAATCTAATATAAGACAGAGCTAGTCTCACAAATGAGATTTCTAGGTGTTGAATTTATTAATGATTTTTATTGATTTTGCATTAGTGGTTTGTTTGTTTGCTTGTGGGGTTTTTGTGGGTTTTTTTGGTTGTTTTTGTTTTTGTTTTTGTTTTAATTTAAATTTGTGTTTCCTTCTGTCTTCAGTACTGGTGAGCACTTCGTCAGCTGGCTAAGCAGGGCTATAAGGACGGACCATGACACAGTGACAGCAGCCAGATCTGATAGTTGCTTCTGCCACTTCATATGGCGCTCACAGCCTATGATACAGGATTCAAGGAGATACACTGAAAGCTCTGTATCTGTAACAGACAACCTTCCTTAACCTACTGGTCACACTCTTCTTAAGGCACCCCAGGATCCCATTAGCCTTCTTGGCCACAAGGGCACATTGCTGGCTTATGGTTAACTTGTCCACGAGGACTCCAAGGTCCATCTTCCATGGAGCTGCTTTCCAGCAGGTCAGCCCCTAACTGTAGTGGTGGATGGTGTTATTCCTCCCTAGGTGCAGGACTCTACACTTACCCTGTTGAACTTCATTATGTTCCCCTCTACCCAACTCTCCAACATGTCCAAATTTTATTAAATGGCAGCACAACCTTCTGGTATATCAGCCACTCCTCCCACTTTTGTATCATCAGCAAATGTACGTAAGGTACACTCTGTCACTTCATCCAGGTCATTGATGAATATGTTGAACAAGACTGGACCCTGGGGAACACCACTAGCTACAGACATTCAACTAGACTCTGCGCTGCTTTTGTTCTTCCTTTCTTACATTGCATGTCTTCCTATCTCTCTGTCTGTTTGTCCATTTTTCTAAAGTAGATAAATGTAGTAATGTGATCAGAAAATTTAAGTAAATAGTACTTTAAAAATATTTTAGTTCTAGGGTTGAGTGAAGTTTTAGTAGAGAGGCTATATTTTGTGTTATGAGTTCACCCCATTAGCATCATGTAATGCTGTGGAATCTGGTATAAACCAGCATTCCAATCCATAAGATAAATATTTTTTAGTTCTGTAAGCAGTACTGTGAATGAGAACATGTGGCTGAAACAAATGGTGATAAAACTCTTTTTTCACCAGGTCATATCAGCATGAAATATGTGTTTTGTCATTTATAACAATAAAGGGATTTATTATTTAAAAGTTGTTTATTCACACACATTACAATTTTATATAAAAATCACAAAAAATCTGGCATAAAAGAACAAACAGCATTTGCAAACACTACACAGCTGTTAATGTCAGTTTATCATTGTGGTTTTGTTTTGTTCATTATGTGGCAGCTGGAGAGTTGCTCTTCATGGGCTTTGCAGACGTCAACGAAAGTCTTTCTTGTGATTTCAAAGGCTCTATTCCTGTCCTTAGAAGAGCTTGACATCTTTCAGGACATAGTCCAATCTGCATCCATATGCAGAGCAGGAAGAACTTAAGTGAGATGTTTCCAAGATTATTTTCTTCCAGACAGAGGAAAATATCTAATCTGAAGGTGTTCATTTGAGTGTAGCCTATAATTTCAGCAGAGAAAATAATAAATTTCCCATTTAATTATTAAGTAAGGATTGTTTTCTTCAGAGGGACTAGGAAGATGATGGGGTCGGTTTTTTGTATAAAAATAAAGGTTGCACTTTGAAGACTTCACATCAATTATGTGCAAGTATATATGAATTGCTTTGAGAAGAATCCTGGTATAAACTGGTTAGCATTTTCACAGAATTAAAGCAACACAGGGTAAAGAAGAGGCTTTTCTCCTGTGCAATCCTAGATAATCTTCTCTGTCTTCTTGATCTTTGTTTCTCAAGCCTATGAGGGCCAAAACTCTTACATAATGTAATAATTTGCAGCATTTGCTGCCCAACTCTTCTATTTTGAGCAGTTTGATTTTGTCAAGTTCAGTTCTAAGTCCTGGAGAGAGTTTTAAAGATGACCTTAATATTTAAACTGGTGTAAGGAATATGTCCCAGGGAATTACACACAGACATTTCAGTCCAACACTGTTGTCTGAGAAACTCTTCATCACCTTTACAATTTTCCCTTGTGCCACCATTTTAACTTTTGAAGGGACTTTATTTGCTTGACTATTAGTGAGTGAATTAACATGATAATGATCTAATTTTGTAATATGCATTTGTGTACTATGACATAGAAAAGCAAGACTGTCTTAAAGCCAATTAGAAGGTTTCCTGAAATAGAGACTATAGTATCAAAAGCAGCTAGATTTCCAAGATATACTTCCTTCTAGTTATCATTATTACTGGAAATATAGGGAATAAAATAACAGTTATTCTATTTTATATTGTAGCATGAAAATGGACCTAAGGTATTAACCTTCAACTTTCAAGAGTACAGTGTAAAAACTTGGTTAGATTTAGTTAATTTAAAAATATATACATATATATATCATTAAACAGTTCAACTTTAATTTGTTTTCCAAGTTTAACAGTGTGAGAAAACAAGCTTCTATTTTTCTCTGACTGTTATTCTTTTTAAAAAAATAATCTTGAGACATAAAGTTTGTATGAGGACAAGCATAACTTTTGTTCCAGATCAACTTTTATTCCAAGTATGTAATGACAATGATGTAAAGCACATAGGGATACATAACTTGGATTAACAATTACAGATACTTTTTAACAATACACATATCTTTTATTTCCATACTCCACATTTTTCAGTGCATTATTCAGTATTCCTTCAGAAAGGCAATGGAGAGAACAATCAGTTCACTGAACACCATTTCATCTGGAATTCCTATACACACTTTTTTAAAGTTGTTTTAGAGTGTGTTGTAACAGATGACTCTAAAATATTTGAAGAACATATACTTCGAGTAAAACTGTTCTTCAAAGAATACACAAATACCAAATTTTACTGGGCAAAGCAAATTAATTTACTGTTTTAAAAATACATACAGCCTAACATTGTGACAATGATTAATCAAGTTTACATAAGAGTTTTAGCATAACTATAGAAGAGCAGTCATGTTTATCAATCTTGTGCTAATAGCATTCTTTAGTATTGAAGTTCTTTTATGACCCTGTCTTGAAGGCTTTATTCTTGTAAACTTCTCATTCATGCTGTTTTGTACTCGTGAGTGAAAGATTAACTATGAACCAGAATAAATACACTCAAGTTCTGTCCCCATTTTGCTGATTTTTTTTTTTTTTTTTTTTAAGTGCTATACAGTTTCAGTTCTTCTTGGGACTTGCAAAACTTTTGGAATTATTTTTCTGGCTTCTTTTTGAAGGAGAAAATGTAAATTTTGATATCACTAATGCATATACGAATTATGTGAAATTCTCTGTCTTCAAAAATATTTCTTTATCTAGGAAAAATTACTATGTAAGCCCTACAGTGGTAGTCATAACAAACAGATGGAAATAAAAATATGTTTCTAATAACATGTCTTTACAGTGCAACTAAAGCAAGACACAAAACAGATAAGTTCTTTATCTGCCAAAACATGAGTTTGGAGTGATGATTTTCTTTTGTAACAGATGACCCCACAAACATCCAAAGCAGCAATAGAAATTTGCTTTGCATATTAGAGGAAACTACAGCTGCAAAGAAAAATAACAAACAAGAAATAACAAAACAGAGAATCACAAACAGCCTTCATTACCCCAGATTTTGGTGTTAAAGGAAGAAAGAATTAATTTTAAACAGCTTGGTTTTAAAATGTATTTAAAAACTACTTATTAGTGATTCTAAATTTGTCTAAAACTTGAAGATCTTTAGCATTCTAGAAAAAAAATACTTTTATTTACCTTGAAATTAAATGTAATAGTATTTTCTGTCTGAAGATTCATAAACACTTTAAAAGCATAGGAATATGAAACATTATGCCCCTTTCCAGATAGGTAAGGCAACAGCTGTCCCTGGCAACGTCAGTGCAGAGTGGGGAACTCAAGCAAATATGTCCTGCTTTCAACCAGCTCTAGTGTCCCTGTTGTACATTGCCTATACCAGGAGGTCTGTATGGAAACAACCCCAGGTACTTGGACCAGAGCATGTGGGCTGGTTCAATTTATTAGTGCAGTTTCTACACCAGCTGCACCATATTGCTGAAGGAATGGATGAGGGTGAGAAAGCGGTGATGGCCACATCAAGAAGAGAGGAAAACAAACAACAAGTGGCAGATGCCCATGAGCAGTTATAGAACATTGCTTATTTTATCAGGTTACAAGAATGACTAAAACCAGTACTTTAAGGCTGCTTGAATTTATCCTTGTTTTGCATATAAGGGAAGTCTGAATACTATCACTTGGGAAGGACTGAGTGTGCAAACTCCTTTACTCCACAGATAGGCAGACTGCTGTTTCAAAAGACTGGTATTCACAACTGTATTCTTTAAAGGGGTAATTACTTGAGTACATCAGGAAATTTGCAAAAAGAGTATATGGAACTTGGATATTGAATATTAGCATGTAGTTTAAACATATTTAAAAGTCATGAATTTAAATGTTGATTGTGTTTTATTTATGCTGCAGAATGAAATAAAAACTTCCAGCGGTGCTTTATGCAAGATAAAAATCACAGTAGGAAGTTGATATTTTCTTCTGTCTGAAAATTATTTATTATATCTTGTTTTTTGTTTTTACTGCTGATTTTCAAAATCTGCAGTTACAAATATAAATCAGTTGCTTACAGTAGTGAAGTGTTGTTTGCCAGTATTTTCTGATTCCTTTTAATAACGTATTTTTTACACATAAGAATTTTGAAATGATTGGGATTTAAGCTGAGTTAAAATTGTCACACTTGTGGAAAAAAGAAGAAAAAAACCTTCAATTGTTTTCTTTTGGCATATAGAAAAACTGTATAAGAACAGATGAAATGGTGTGTTATGAATTTATTCTCCTAGTAATCTAGAGGCAATCTGTATGTTAAAATCACATGGGAATTAGGCTATGGAGATCTAATATAAACTAACAGATACAAAATACACAGGTGAAAGCTTAAATGTACCTCATTTATACCCACAAAAAGCACAGCTGAGTCTCACAGAAATCCATGATTCTATATTCTAAGAGACCAGCTAACTAAATAATTTAAGGCATTTTCACTTCACTTACGTGTTCTCCTGCATATACATAATCATTAATATCAAAGAATGTACACCAAAGTAAACGTGTTTCAAAGCAAAATGAAATTAGTCATGAATGTGACTCTTCTCATCAAATGCAAGTACTGTAACACAACAAAGGAAAGAAAAAAATCCATTAATGTCTTAACAACATTAGGATGTGACACAATTTCCAAAGAGTTCTACCACTTTTTTTTTTGTAATACAGTTTTCACTGCAAATCTGAGTGAACTCCAGTCTGCTTTGCTCTAGCAGAGTTGTGAAATAGCCAAAGGTACAGCCACTACCTCAAAATAAGGTGGCCAGTTTTTATCCTGCACGTTCAAACTACAGACTCAGTGCCTGCAAGCATACTTGTTGTTGTGGTCTACCCATGGAGTCTGCGGACAAGGGCAGCACATTTACAGGGACCAAGAGAATTGCTGGATTATTCTACAAGCTCTTATCTGCTCCTGAAAATTATTCTGAGCTATGTGATTGCATTTCTGCATGTCCTTATTGCCTTTATATTTGTAATTACCTCTCTGAAGAAAAGCTGCTTTTTGCTATGTCAGCTTGTCCACAGCGGGGTTGAGGACTATCACGTGCTATTAAGTGCCCAAGTGTAGACACTGAGGCTTTGTCTGTATTGCTAACTAAAATAAACCAGGACCCGTATTCTGGCTCCAAAGCCAACTAACAAAGCCTGGGCTGAGTCCACATAGCTAAACTTTCCTTTTTCAGTCTGCAGTTAGAGCTCCTCATAGGATAGTCACACTAGAGTCTTCCCACTCAGAATAGTTCCTGGAGTTTGCTATCCCTCAAATTATGTTTGGGAAAGCACAAGCTGGCCTCAGACAAAACAGTGCCAGGGAGCATCCTTAATGACAAGGAGGAGCAAGCAGGCACAGGAGAGAATTCTCACTATCCTTATATTGGCACACAGACCCATACTTTTTCCTTTGGGGTGCTTACAATCTTGCAAGATCCTGATACAGGACTCACTCAAGGATCTCCACTACTGAAACTGAGACCTTCTGGTAAAGACAGGACCTGATAATTTACTAGTCTCTTGCAATAAGCTGTTGTAGTGTTGTTTGAACATTATTCTGAATGATCATCTTGTTAGAAAGAAAAGTCATTTATAACTACTGAAATGCAAATATATAATGGAAAAGAATAAATTATTTTACCAGTGGTAAAGCAGCCTGATTTATTTCTACAGCTTATACTTAATTCCAGAAGGAGTGATCTAGTTACTAGTTTAGGGTAGGAATTTCCCAGGTAAGACTGATCAAATAGTGCTCAATTATATTCCTTTAGCAGTTCTATAACTTTAAATTTGTAGATGATTTCATTAATGTCATTGTGATTGTTCAGATTTTTAAAGTTATGAAGCTATAAGGCAGATTTTTAAAACTTTATCCCCTCCCTACCTTTTGACAGTTTTCAGTCATAAATAACAGGTGCATATTGGCATTAATGCTTCTTGTGGTGGTATGTCTAGATAGTCACTCTTATATGAAAAACAATATTCTTTCCTCCATGCTTGTTAATTTTTATTCCATATTCAAGATACATCGGCCCTGTCTGCAATTAAAAACTTAGCTTGTGATCTGGAAGTCATGAGTAAATGCCACAAAATATCAGACGAACTATAGAGTGAGTACTGTATGGAGTCATCTGTAAATATTTGTGGAAGAGAACAAAACCACAACATATGATAGAGAATTTATATGGAGTAACATTCTGAGTGGGTCTAGTGAGAATAACCTCTCTCCAGTAAGAGATGTGGTTTTGACATGAACTGGTTTATAATTAAGATCCATTTATAATTGCTGTAGTTACTGTTTCTATTTTCATTTAAGTGTAATTTGTGGAAAGCACTGACACTCCTTTTCAATCAAAAATCATTGGTTTAGATAACATTCAGTGAATTTTTACTTTTCTTCTTATTTTGTGCATTCAAATCTTCCTCCAAACAATATGGAGTGTAGGTACTTCTTTATCCTCATCTTGAGGGCTGCTTAACTGTTTGGGATGTTAAAAATATCTCTTGGCAGATATTTAGCCTGGTTTCCTGAGGAAACAAGGCTTAGGCAGTTACGCTCTCTGTGTCTCTTTCACTAGGACCCTGGAGTCCCATGGACAGCTTCAGTGAAATTTGACAAAGACATTGAGTTTTCAAAGACATTAAGCTCTTTGAACCAGCCAGCACAAAATATTGACCAGGGCACTCTTTCAGGCTCCAGAGTGGTTTGTTTGGTCCATCAAAGTTAAGTTGTTCTGTTTAGGCTCACCCAGCAGACAGGAAACAGCAACCAGCTGGGCAATCAGATTATGGAGAGCTGCTGGTCAGTCGGCTTGGCTGTGATTTTCACCAAGCCACAATGTGTGCTGTTTCTTTCCCAGATGTCAGGCCAAGAAAAGATAGATAAGGACCTGATGGGTTGTGGACAGGCGCATGCAGGAGTAAGAATATGGCTGTGTAGGACTGCAGGGCACTGTTATTCAACCATTCTGTAAAATAAATTTATAAAAAATCCCAAAATCAATAATAAAACCTCTGTAGCTTTATTAATCTCTTACCACAGAACTACCTAAGTGGTGAAACAAACCACAATGTCCAGCAGTCACTTGCTAGCATCCAAGTAACAGTTCTCAAAACTATGTGCATAATTCATCTGTTAGAAAGTAAACAATATCTAAGAGCTACAGGAACAGACAGGCACATCCAAAACATGTGTGTATATTTATAAGCATACTTGCATATGAATGCACTAATCCTGTAACATTCATAATCTGGTGTACACAGTTCATACAAGGAACCTCAAATTCTGTGCTCTCATTATTTCCAGTGCATTTTGGCAATGGGGCACTTACTTGTTAACTGACTCCTAGAGTGGAGATGAGTATTTGACCACTAAGATTAGGGATAAACCCACCAATCTTACTGTAAAGCTTACTGATTTGGTCTGTATAAGTAAAATTGTTGGATAAATTCTATTCTTTGTCCGCAGCAGGTCTCATATTACCTAATTACAATGTGATGTGCAAATAAGTTTCACAAGGGCAATAGTGGCACAGAAACATTCTAGTAGTTCTAGTAAGCAGCTTTGTTTTAGAAAAAAAAAAGTCAGAAACTATTTCATAAATTGCTTTCATTGCCAAAAATCTATCCTAAAATGTGTTAACCATTTGCCTTTACTCCTTACTGTGAACTGCTGTTTGTCTTTGGTTAAGAAGTGAGTGATTAGAGCCAAATGTTTAAGGCAACAATTTGATATTTTTGTTTCATTTCATGAAATGTCCATATTAAAAATGCAGGAATAAAACCCACCCCTGTTTCGGAGGGCACAGCAGAATAGACAGCAAATGTCCTGTAAGTAATGCCAACAGGCAGGAAATAACAGATATTAAATTCAGAGCATCCATTCGTGTCTTCATTCTCTCGAAGAATGCTAATACAAGTCCAGCTGGCACCTCAGGTAGGTTCTCCAGCCACATCTGCCTGATGCATTTGGCTGTGTCTGATACTTTTTTTTTTTTTATTATTATTATGAAAGGTTCTAAACGCTAAGAAAAGTATAATTCATTTATTTCAGGATTTCAAGGAACAGATAATCCACCACGTGGCAACATTTCTCCTCATCAGCTCTTTCCTACTGTTGTAATGCTGAGCAGGAACAACTGAACAGCTATGACTGCCATGCTTCATATTATTTAGAGGCATGACTGTGTTTCCATCATGTGTTTGCACTGTGGTTTTCCTTATCCATCAAAATGCCCAGTTATTAACTTGAATTGCTAACTTCTTGCTGATGCACCTAGAAAACCCTGAAGCAAGGACAGTAATACTGTCTTTAGTGAGGAAATAGGTTTTCATTCTGATCATACAAAACAGAGGCTGTCTAGTATCTAATTTGCCCAAAATGTTAAGATACTAGAAATCATTTTACATCACAAATTATTTGATCAGATTTCTCCATTTAATTTCTTTTCATTTCATTTCATTATTTCATTTCATTTTGTTTCATTTCATTTCATTTCATTTCATTTCATTTCATTTCATTTCATTATTTCATTTCATTTCATTATTTCATTTATTTCATTTCATTCTGTTGACTTGTGGCTTAAAATCAAGAAGAATCTGGATAACTCTAGCTAGAAATGAGCCGTAGCCTCAAAATGTGAATCTAAATTCTCAAATGACTCTGACTTGGAAGTGGGGTTTTGTTACAAGCTGTCATTCCTTGTAACAGCAGGACAACATGGGATATGGAAATAAAACACTTTGTATTTTGGTGATATGTTTTTCAGCTTGTGAAAGAACAGACTATTTGTCTACTTGAAATAAATTTTGTGTATCTGTCTGTATGTATATAAATTCTGAGTTCAGTGTGAGTTACAAGTGTTTACATGAAACCTCAAAATGAAAATATTCTACTGCACAAAAAAAAAGGAACATTATAAATAAAGAGGTGTATTAGTCTACCTATCTCTTTATTTCTGTAGAGTATTGGGCAAACGATCAGATCTCAGTAAACATAAGAAATAACAAGCACAAGAGAGTAAAACTGAAATAATCCTAAAGAATTAAGGCCAAGTAATTACAGGTTTGTAGATATATTGACTATAAGGAAGTGTTTTCCTTGAGGGAACTTGAGGTTTACCATATGGCATACTGACCTAATCTTCAAAAGTGCAAGGATGAGAAGCTTTTGATGAAACACGGCAAATTATGTAGCTCTGTAGATAATTTTGTACTCTTTATTAGTAATTGCAGTTATGCAAGTTGATACTACAGCAAAAATTCAAGTATAAAGTTTTAGGACATAAACTGAGCAGTGAAGAAGCCAGGAAATCAAGTCCCCTATATAGAACAGTGACTCATTGCAGTATGAATCATTTATATCTAAAAGCAGAACCGGTGCTATTGTGTTTTGCATTGTGTCAATATTTCCATGGTAAATCATTGTTTTCAGGGCTTCTATCCATGGAAAATGTATTTTTTACTGAAACTGGTACACAAAACACCAAGTCAACAGAACAAATGTTGATTACTGCAAGTAATAGATATTTTCCCATGCAAAAGCAATTTGGGTCCTTTGAATAGATGTTATTTTCAAATTAATATTTGAACCATATTTAGATTTTGTGAACTTGAGAGGAAAAAACCTTTGCATATGAATGTATCTTATACTTTAGCTTTTATATTTTTGCTCATTCTTTCCACTATCTCTTCCCTCAATCCTTTCTACTTTGTACTATAGACATGTTTGCTTCAGGTTTTGTTTAGCTACAGGTGTAAATCACGTGGACTTCTGATGGCCTGATTCTTTAGTCAAAACCAGCAGACTTTTAGCTTCCTGCATGTTCCTTCTAATTGGATTTATACTTATAGTTGATTTCCTAAAAGTTTCATAACATGTATAATGAAAATGTGGGTTAGAGGTACAAATGTTTTTAGTCTACAGGTTTTAATCAAACCTTCATGATCAGAGCAAAATTTTTATTGGTAGTGACAACATATGAATACATTTGCTGTACAGACAGTTTGAACCCAGATTTCACAGGCTTCAGGTTGGCATGTGACTGAGAGAACTAAAAATCCAGGTTTAACAAACTCCTACTCCTTCCCAAAGTTATAGAGATGGAGATTTTTCTGTCCACGTTCAGGTATGGATAAACCGGACTTTCCTATGTAAGCTAGCTAGCCATGTATTAAACATCCGTGATACACTTCTATAATATGAAGAATTTCACCATGAAAATGACCTTTTTTTCTTAACTCATTTTCTCCAGATTTCAGTGCTTTGGCCTCTTGTATACAGGCATTTAATTGCCAGACACCTTCCCCGAAATAACTAGGGGCTGCCTGACACAGTGTGGTGAACGTGGAGAGAATTTAATAAATGTTGAAAAAGATTAGTAGTAGCCGAGTATCATTCTGCATTCTGAGTCCTGTGAAATTTCTTTATTATAGTATAGTCTATACTGTGAATAATTGAATGTTCTGGTCTAATTGAATGGGGTTTTGTCTCTGGGGTTCCATTTTGATTCTTTTTCTTTTTTTGGCACAATGCAAAACAACTAGGTTAAGTTCATTTCTTTAAAAAAGTAAAAATGTACATTATACAAATATCTGCTAAGATGAACTTTTACTTCTGAAGATATTATGGGGTTTAGACAAGTTTTGCTTTCTCAGATATGCTGGTTTATTCTCACACAGTTTACTTGTTGTAGCCTTCACCTATCCCAAAACTTGAGAAGCAGAATTCTTTTGCCAA
>JAAGNO010029269.1:0-19458 GCA_033439905.1 Ceryle rudis
GGAAGAAGAAGAAAAGAGAAAAAAAAAGAAAAAAAAAAAAAAAAGGGAAAAAATAAGAAGAAAGGAGGAAAAAAAGAAAAAAAAAGAAAAAGAAAAAAAAGGGGAGGGGGGGAGATAAAAGAGCAAAAAAGAAAAGAGTGTAAAAAAGGGAGCACAAAAAATAAAAATAGCAGCCAGGGGAAAGAGACAGGGAAAAGAGAAAAAGAAAAGTAAAAAAGGAGAAAAGGAAGGGGTAAAAGAAGAAAAAAAGAAGGAAAAAGCAGAGGCCAGGCAGCCTCTCAGCCACACACTGTGCATTTACCGATCCAGGCAACACGATTCAATAAAAAGGGCTTTACAGCCTGAGCTTTGAACCCCCCCAGGCTGCTCCTCATGGGGCTGCAGAGGGCAGAGCCACCACCACAGGCACCCCCAGAGCCCAGGGGCTGCCAATGGGCACAGCCCAGGGAAATCCAGCCTGGGGAGACATCCCTGTGCTGGGGCCGGACAGGCTGGGCACCCTTTTGTTTTCACCCACCCAGTGACCCCGCACGGAAGAACGGGCGGATTGTCTTTCAAACAGAGCCGATGTGGAGCTTGAATGTCCCTCGCCACCTTGGCTATAAATCACCCGGCATGTGATAAGGTAATTACCTTCTCCTTGAAACTATTCATAGGAGAACCTATAAAGTGCCTGCCTTGTAAACACCACAATAAAGAGGCAGGACAATAAAACCTTGGCTGGGGTGGGGAAGGTGCTGCCTTTCACCAGCCCCAAGCACCTCGTGCTTCAGCAGTCTGCGGCCGAGGACAGAGGCTGCATCCAGCCCCATTGCTCTCAGTGGTGGCACGGGGCACGTGCAGCCCACACCACTCCATCAGGCACCAAAAATGAGCACCCAACCCTGGAGGAACACATAAAACCATCACTGACCTCAATATCAGGCAGAACAGCCCATCCCAGCTCTGCTCCAGCACCCTCAGGACTGCACCCAGGTGCAACCACCGGCAGCAGAAATAGCTGGTGGGGCTGGGCACAGCTGATCCCCATGACTGACCCAGGTCCCCACCCAGCAGCTTTTTAGTTGTTGCCCACAGAAATTAGGCCTGAATCTCCAGAGCTGCCCCATCCACTAACATGCATCTCCTCAGTAGTGATGCTTCAGACACCTGGCCTTAGTCTTGTCTGGTCTTGAGGGAAAGACAGCAGCCAGATGTTGAGGAACAGGCACAGCAGCTGGGAAGGTGCTGAGCCCCATCTGTGTTAGCATCTGGTTAGAAGTTGGGCTCAGGCTTAAAGAGGGAGAAAACAGCTCATGCTGCCTTCGGCCAAGGCCACCTCGAAACTACTCCTCTCCCACAGATAAAAGAAATTTTTATCTTTCTGTCTGAGGGAAGTTGCAGGTTGCCCAATATGGGCTGAAGCAGCGGATGTGGTCATTCAGACAGCGCTGCAGGCAGAGCGGGCAGCTCCTGCCACACACAGCAGTGGGGACACGTGCAGACGCTCGAGCTCTCAGTTTGCCTCCAGCTGCTCAGAGCACACCTCCCCACCTCCTCCGAAGCCCATAGGTGTTTCAGGAGCCAGGTGAGACTTCACAGCTTTTATTAACACCAAAGAGGGTGGCTACGTGCTATTGAGAATCCCAGCAGCTCTGCTGGGGAGCAGGAAATCAGGGATTTCTCCAAGGAGCAAGCGTCAGCTCAAGTGCAAATCTGTAACTTGAAGCCCAGCCAGGGGTGCTCCTGAGCCAGGATGGGGCCCAGCAGCGATGCTCAGCTCCGCCACGCTCCTCAGCCTCTGTCCCAGGCAGCCATTCAGCCTCTCACAACAGGCCTGACCGAAGGCCAGGCACCAGCAGAGATGTCCCAGCGGGAGAAGTTGCTCCTGGCAGGGAACCGGTCCCCTACGTCCAGCCAAAGAGACTCCAGGGGAGTTTCAGGTACTCCCAGGACCTGAGCTGCACTGAAACCAGCAGCGAGGGTGGAAAAACAACGCAGACAAATTTTGTATCCCAAAGAGCTTTTATGACAGCCAGGGCTTGCGCTGAGCTCTGTTCAAACATCCACCCCCAGGTTAGGGCAGCAGGCACTTAACTCTCAGGCCGGCTCATTCCTGGAGGCATCGATCTGTCCCCAGCAACCTGAGAGAGCTGGGTCCTATCAGCGCAGCAAGCACACAGCAAACAGAGCGCAATTAACATCACCATGAAGGAACGGGCCCGGGGACAGAGCTTCAGAACCAGAACCAAACCCACTGGCAGTTTAGGAGAAAAAGGGTGGCACTGCTTGAAGAGTCAAAATTCTGTCCTCAAAGGACCTAGTTTGACTTTTCTGGTTACTCAGCACGACACGATCCACCCCGAAACAAGGGACTGGGGGCTTCTGGCAGAGCAGATGAGCAAAGGCAGCAGCGAGGCAGAGGCCAGGTGTAAGACACGAGGAACGCAGGCAGGCAAAGGGTGTTTGCTCTAAGCTATTATTCAAATATTAGCACATTGGGGTTTATTGCAGGAACACAAGAGTGACAACATTTGCTGTGCTCAGAAAAACAAAATTCTTCCAGCCCCTTCTCCTTGACAAACACGATTTTGAATACAGCAGCAAGAGTAACAAAATGCATCCAGATAAGCCGAGAACAGGCTGGTTTTATAAAACGTACAAAGAAAAGGCGTTTGTTTTCCACGTGTGACAGTTCAGTTGCAAACAAACCCCAGGGAGGACACCTTAAACACAAAAATAATCATAAAAAAGTTCCAGAGATTTTTTTTCATCGGGTATGGCGAATGACTTGAGGAAGTTTGAAATAAATTGTTTAATACCAGCAACAGGAAACTTTTCTTCAGGCTGCTGGGGGTAAGAGAAAGCAGCGTGTTCCTCCTCTGGGCCCCGTCACCAGCCTAAGATACTGGTCACTGCTTCTTTCTAAGCCTCCATTAATCCTGTGGCACTGGCGTGGTTTATGAGGACACCTTCCAGGTAACCAGACACTCTCACCCTGGCTTTGCCCTGCAGTTGCTTCTCCACCCCACCGAGATGTTGGATGGCTGCTTTTAGCACTCTCTCCCTCTCGCACAAGTCCGGCTGTGTTCCCGCTTCGCTTCCCTCCGCTCCGGATTTCAGATACTGCAGGATGTAGGGTTTGATGGCGTCCCCGTTTTTCGTTAGGGTTTCCCAGATGCCTGGCAGGTCCGTGCTCTTTGCCAGACTCAAGAGATGCAGCAGAGCCTGGCAGATCTGCGTCCTGAGGCTGGAGCTGTACCTGAACTCCAGGAAGTCCTCGGTGTCTTCGCTCTTCTGCAAGGCCAGCACCAAGGCGCTCCAGATCTGGCTGAACTGCTCGGTGGAGCCGTAGCATTCCCTCCTGCTGGGGATGGACAGAGCCATGGCAGATTTGATTCGCACTTTGAAATTCTTGCAGGACTTCACTACGGTGGAAAGTGCACTATAGGCTTGGGAGGTCCAGGGAGCCTCTCCTAAAAAGAAAATAAAGCACAAAACCCAAAAAAAAACCCTTTCAATCCATCAAAATACGCAAAACTGTCAATCGCCTGAATATTTAATGGGCTTACACCTGATGTAGCCATGCTGGTCTAAATGAGAGCGTCAGGGGTTATGAAATGAAAAATGAGTTAAGAACCAGTGAATCTTCTGAAGTTTGGTAAGAGGAAAAGTGACATTTTGCATCTATTCACAGCTACCATTCCATCCTCACGCTCTTCTCTGACATGACAGATCCAGCTGGATGTAGCACAGTTAAACCCATATGAGCATCTGCAGGAGCAAAGCCAGTTTCACTGGCAAGCGTTCTGGGAAAGCTCCAACAGCAAGACTGAGCTCAGTTTGCTTTCTCCCCTCTTCCCTGACACATTTCTAACAGAGACCTTCTTATCAAAACCACAACCTGCTGTGTAAATCCAGAGCCAGTGGGACGAGTCACTCACCGAGTGGCAATGCAGCGTTCTTAAATACATTCCCCAGGGCGTAGCAAGCATTCCAGCGCACTTTCATAGTGGCCTCGCTCCGGACAGTAGAAATAAGGGCCTGAAGAGACTCCTCGATGGCCTCCCTAAACCTGGGGTTTGCTATGTGGCACGGCTGAAGGAAATGAAGCACATTCCCAAGGGCCCGGACTGCATTGCTTTTCACCTGGAACACAAATACACACAAAAACCATTCTGGCTTTCGGCTTATAGGTAAAGCTTTTGTCAAGCCTGCCACAAAAATCACTCTCAGAGCCCATCTGGAATCAGACTGGTGGCTTATCAGGTGGTGCCTTCGTAAATGCCACCAGAAAGATCATTCTCTGCAAATGGTCACTCTGAAATAATAACAGAAAACCCGCAAAACCCAAACAAAACACCAAAGAAAGAAACAAAAAACACCGAACCCCTTGCTCTGGGGAGAACTGCGATCAAATGCCCTGCAGGTCAAACCACCTGGGAAGCCTCCCAACACCAGCCCTCAAGAGAGGATGCCGAGCTGAAGCTCCTCACCTCTCGGGGCACAACATCCTCAAGCAGCTGGTGTCTTTTTCCTTTTATTTTTTTTATTTTTTTTTTAAATGAAAGTGCAAGAGTTAACTACACCATGGGAACTCCACCCTCCTTCCCTTCAGTCATACCTTGTCTCTGTCCTTGGATGCTTCCGTAGCAGACTGTAACATCTTCAACAGTAGGAGATCAGAAAATTCCTCCTGAAAGCTTTGTCCCATCGTTTCCCTGGCAGGAGAGCCGGGCTGTGAACGGCCAGCTCAGCCCGGCCATCCCCACAGATGCCACACAACCCTTTCTACAGGCGTACGAACAACCTTCACTCTTTAGAGGGCTAATATGTAAGGCAGACTGTACTACATGTGACCGCTGCATTTATTAATTTAAAACCAAACTATCAATGCAAGAAAGCCAGTTAGCAATGCATTAAGTCTGTAATAAAAAACAGAGGGCAATGAATTGCTCGGAGGCAATTCTGTAGCAGGAATATATGATAACTAGTTCTCCAGTTAAAAAGGTAACAGTAGGTTAGACTTCCTCCAGTCTTTGGCTTGGGGAAGCGTTAAATATTTATTAATTCTACTTCTGGGTTATTGGGGAAAGGAAAGTAACCAAGGAAGAAGCAATTACACAAAGCAACGTACAAGAAATAGAAAACTGGAAAGTAAACTTGGAATACAAAGCAGAACTGCTGCTTAGAAAGACCTACACCTGAGCAGTTCAACAGAACTCAGCCCAGCTGGGTAGGGGATACTTACAACACAGCGTCAGGCATGGGCAGACACGGGCTGAAGAGTGGTTAGAAAGAAGCCTCCAAGCCAAATCTTGGCTTTTTTTTTTTTTATACTAAATTGATTGGTACTCTCTGTGCGAGGGGTATCAATGGGGATGGGGCAGAGAGGGGAGTTCTGTGGGCCGGGGCACTCCTACATACATGTTGATGATCAGCGTGTCCGTCAGGTTGCCCAGGGACCACGCGGCTTTGGCACGGACGTTGGGAGACTTGTCCTGGAGGGAGTTCAGGATGGCGTTTGCCGTGTCTGCCACAAACAGCATGTCCTAGAAAAGCAAAACTGCTGCAGAGTTAGCAAGTCTTAATAAATCAACCAGGTGATTTCTCTTAGTAACACACACATTCCAGCCTTCCTGGGGACAATGACACCTGCACACACCAGCTCTAGTCACATACTCTTCTTTCTTAGGCAAGGACTTTTAGCGTGTTTACGGTGCTCTCTGTGCAGCTTTGTTTGATCTCTTAGCAGTCAAAGCCTGCATGCTGACCAAGTTCACCACTCTCTTGGGTAGCTGTTGCTGAAAGGTTTCAATGTATTATTTAATTTCATCAGTGCTTTAATTGCTTTGGAATTTACCATAATAATTACCTGGCCTGCCAATCTTGTACTCATCAAATCCCACTCCAAAGATTTCTCCAAAGTCCCCACTGAGCTGCCTGTCTAATCTTCCCTTCTGTAGCAAATGAGGTTTCATTTTCATTCCCATGCCTATGGTAAAGGATTTTCTTTCAAAATACTTTGGAATCAAATCTCCACGTCAGCAACTGCGTAATTTTGTTAATTACAACCACTCCTTTAAGGTCACGCTGCAAAAACTACAGCGTCTTCCAGCTCAGCCAGGCTAAGATCAATTTCGTTGATTAAATTTGTTTGTTCCAAAAGAATTCATTTCACACGTCTTAAGAGTTCATCAAACCCATTATAAAATGGCTCAAAGTGAGAAAAACAGGCCCGTTCTGACCTGCCGGAGGCAAGGGAAAAGGATGTAGACTCCAAGCGCACGCGCGGCAGCGGCTTTTACCAGCGGGTTCTCGCTGTGGTTCAGGCCAAGCAGCAGAGTGACGCACAGGATCTGCTGGTCATTCTGCAACGATAACCAGTCATGGCAACAGAGAGACGCCGAGAAGGTCTCTGTCCCACAAAGAGAGACAACTGACAAATACTCCGAGTGACCCCAATGTGTGGAACCTACAACAGCCACCACTCGGAGCGTACTCTTTAAGGTAAGGTGACTGGCATTTCTGGCTGCTGCACAGGAAATGGGAATGCTTCCAGCAAACACCATCATGTTGCTCTTAGATAAGACCACAAAGGAAAGCAGAATATTAACTATCTCCCAAACACAGAAGGCATGGCCCAGCAGAGGTAAAACAGACTGGATCAGCTGCTTTTTCCCCATCTCACTTCACTCTTTCCCCTTCAATAACAAGGACAGCCAGGCAGATTAAATTAATCCTGGACAGATTGTCAGTTTACCAACCCATGACAAAGATCTTTGTTTCATCAGAGCAAAGGGTCAGAGTGGGCACCGACTTGACCCCACACGGCCACAGGGGCAAGTGTGTATGGGATCAAAGTGCAGGGTGATGAAGTACACGCTGTACTTGGAGAAACCAGAGGGAGAATTCCAGAGATACTGCTGTACTAGCAATTCTTGGGCAAATGAGATCTGGCAGAGAAATCCCCATCAAGAAGGGCACAGTGACATAAAAGGCGCTGCACAATGCAGCGGGGACACACGGCCAAGGCTTTCATGTTTAAACGGCGTATTTCATGTTGCAAAATGGAGAGTAAGGCCAAGGCGTTTGTTTGCTTCTGCCAGAGCAGTCACCACAGTTTAGTGTTTTAAAAGCCAGGCAAAAGAAAAAACACGCAGGCAAACTGCTGAACGTCAGTCCCCGGCCGTTAGCTCGTCTGTCTCTGGGAAGACTTCAGCAAAATAACAGCCCTTCGCACCCCTCCCCATGCAAGGAAATTCTCACCCTCCACCTCCAATCGTCACCAAGGCTGAGTATTCACAGCAGGGCCAAACAGCTTCTGTGACACACGGTTTAATTGTTTTGAGAGGCTAATTACTCCCAACATTGCCTTTTCCAGTCTTCAATAGTCACAACTTGGTCAGAATGTTAAATAAATAAGTATCTGGAAGGTTTCTCTACTCTCTCCTGGGAAGTTTTAAAAGGCTTTGCACTGCTGTAGTCAGGTAGACAGGAGTAAAGCCTCACGAGACGGAAGGAGCGCGCTCGTACCTGCAGACGGCCGAACGCTTCCGGCAGGACAGAGGACAGGGCATCGCAGGCGCTTGTCTGAAGAGTCGCGTGTGGAGAGCTCTGAAGAGTGCCGGGCAAAGGGCCATTTAACATCATCGTCCAGAAAGTTACCACCTGCAGAAGCAGCAGCCAGGTTTACCTCTTTCAGCTCAGCAATCATGCCCAAGTTCTAGAGCAGATGGTCTTTTCCTATGATCATTCTGAAGACACACTCACAGCAGGAAGCATTATCACACGTGACAGTGATTACAACCCTTTGGAAGCCTAAAATACTTGGCATTCATAAACATTTTAAAGACATTTTAGCACAGCTACCAAGTAGTTACTCACCAAGTTGTTTGTTTCCTTCCCAAGGCTACATACGCTCAGGTCAGGCTGTGCGTTAGGCTGCATTAGGCAGAATTACAACCCCACTCCTGAATTCACAGAGCTGGGTATTTTCATACGCCTGACAATTTACACTCCTACCGACTAGCAGGGACCTTCTGTGAACAGAAGCCTTCTGCTTACAAGAGAAACAAATACCAAAATAATGCAAGGAGTCTATAAAAATTGTCCTTATCAACACCTCTAAACCCTCAGGGTACCGAGTCCCTCTCTGCTCTCCTGCAACTGATTTATCTGTACCCACACCAGTGACTTTGTAGAGAGTTCAAGAAAGGGAGCTCAGTGAAATGGCATCTCTGAGGGAGCTGATGCGCTTACCACACTGACAGGTACTCTCTGATCAGGGGCAATGGTTGACTCAGGTTTGTACTGCTGGAGTACTCCCGTGCCCAGCTCCTCCAGAAGCTGCAAGGAAACAAAAAGCAATGAACTCTTCACCGGGGATGACTCAAGTACCACGGAACTAGGACCGCACCTACCTACCCAGGGACCAAAAAGAAAAGACTCAGTATTGTTTTGGACTCTATTCTGTCTCTGCTAGCGAAGAAGTGAGAGGAAAAGCTTTTCTTACACAAAGCCTCCAGCTAGAACAGCGTAACAAATGGCTGCACAAAGGGGAAATCTCTCTGAGCTTTCCTCTGGGTGACAGGCTACAGTTCCTACACCAGCTGATGCTAAACCAGCATTACAGTGCTTGCATTTCCCCAGCTTCCTGGTTACTCAGCAGAGCAACAAAATTCTGTTAAGAATTCCAGACTAGAAGCAGAAGGTGCATTTCTCAGAGTGTCAGGGTCCTGCATTCCCCAAAGGGGAGCAGCAGGAACCAGCTCTTTACGGGGTGTGACATCACACACACGTAAGTGCTCTGAATATTCATCCCTATTTGTCTGCATTTGTAAAGCACGCTAATAGATAAAATTGACTTGGTAAAGCAATGTTGATGTTGCCTCGCGCTCGTACTTTGGCTCCATGAAGCTGAATGGATGGGTCCATCTCTTCCATGCACCTGCAAGCCACTTCTCCAAGTTCCAGAAAATAGCTCTGAGCCATCGAGAAATAAACTTTCACAAGAAGAGCCAACACCTAAACACAAACAAAAGAAATTCCATGCAGTTTATTTATTTTTTTTTTCTTTTACTAAACCAAAATACCCCAAACACACACAGAGAGAATGTTAATTGTCTAATCAACCCTGGGTCCATCTACTAAACTCTGATGCAACAGATACACCTTGCAGCACAACTTCTAGACTGCTACAGCTGATTAAAAACCTCCCTGTTCCATTATCTCGTTCACAACAGAGTCACAAAAGCACTATCGAGTAGCAACACAATGAATTATTTACTGTAAGCGAGGTTGCCTGTAGCTAAAAAACTAAGCAAGAGCACCTGTAAGAGCAACACTCTCCTGTAAGACCAGTGATGTGTTCTGGGAAGCCGGGTTTAACAAATTCTGTTCCAGAAAAAGAGTGAGACTCCTTGGAACGCACGTTACAAAATCTTCCTATTTTCTGTGGTTATGCAAATTAAAACAAGGTCAAGTCCCAACATTCACAGGCGCTCCTTTAGTCACAGCAGCATCACTCCATAGTTCCTTGCAGACTGTTCTTTGACTACAAGGTTCTTCCTCACTGTTTCCTAGCAAAGCATTTTAATTTAGATTCTGTATGGCAGAGTTTGCATAGGGAAGACTTACAACCTTCACCAGATGCCAGCACATGCAAGCAAATCATATTTAAAAATCCCAGGCAGATGAACTTGCTGCAGCAGGTTTACTCTGGGCCAGTTATGCTGTGGCCAGAGGCACAGAATCAAAATGGGCCTGCTCTTTCAGGCACAGCAGCTCAGACACGCTGTGCTAGCAAATCCTTTAGCCTGGGTCTCCTGGAAAGTGCTCGGAGCAAAGTCAACCCACGACCGAGGCTCGGCGGATGTGATGTGACCGGGTGCTGTCCCGAGCTGTTCATCCCCACCTGTAAGGACTCCAGCCGAAGGGGACACGGTTCATAAACGCTGGAGAGCGACGGGAAGTTTGCATCACTGTCGGAACAGGAATCCTCTCTGGGCAGAACGATGATGGAAACGCAGAGGTGGAGAAGCCAGCATGGCTTGGAAGAGGTGCATCCCGCTGGATTACCTGGGGGCTCCCCTTCTGAGGGAAGAGCTTTTCTCCACTGCTCAGAAGAAGAATTCACACGGTGAGGGGTTGCGCTGCCACTGTTGTTTAGCCCGGAAGAACTGGGCTGTTGCAGAAGTAACTGCACCTCTGGTAAAGGTGCCTGGACAGATACTATGGCCCCCAATAATGTGAGACTGGAAACACGCACGTTAACATCTGCAAGAAAGAACAGGGCGGGGGAAGAAAAATCCAGCTCCTTAGCATCTTGCCGACACGCCAGCATCCCCCTCCAGCACTCTTCAGACACGACATATAATTCAACAGCAATATATGATCATGTATTTGTGAAGCATAGAGGGAGAAAAAACACTCCACAGCTATTTTAGAGTAACCAACATCCAATTAAGATATAACACAGACTAAGAGGCTCCAGCCCAACAGAACACAAACCTTTGTGAGAGATGTATGGCTTTATCTGGTTCCAAACTCTTGTCAGCAGCCCAGGTTTTAAACGGCTGTATGGCGCGTTTGAAACCAAATTTGCAAGGCACTGAAACACACAAAAGAACACACATGGAGTGGTGGTTACAATGTCAGCCTGGCCTGCGACAGATTTGTTTTCACATTTGCAGCTGAGGTCATTTAGACAGCTCATTATCTGAGGGCACCTGGAAACAAAAGCCCCAATTATCTGCTGTTTGAAAACTGGTTACAAACTTGGCTCCTAAGAACAAGTATTTAACTACTGTGACCTGGCATAAAGACCAAGGAATTTCAATAGCCCATGGAAAGCTTCCCCCCCCCAAATTTGGATTCCAGTTTTAAAGCCAATGTGAGTCATCAGAATCATTTCATAGGTTCGTTCGGCTCAAAAAAGACTACAGGAAAGAAATGAAGAGAAAACAAGAGAATTGTGCTGAAGAGAAAAGAAACCCCAAGACTCTGTAGGGAGATTCAGACAATGAAGGCTTGTGAGACAGCGCTCCATTCCCCACCACCACTGTAGTCCTCAACATCTGCACGAATTTCTGTGCAATTTTTCTTTGCGGCTTAATCTCTCAGGCAGCATTATAAATATTTACAGTACCGTTACCTTGATGATTTGTGTCAGCGTTTGAGAAGAGGACTCTGCCACCAGGGCCAGCAGCAGGCAGCGGTGCAGCTCCCGAATGCTGGAAGCAATGGATACAGAGAAGGGAGTAAAAGCTCTCTTGTGGTCACTGGCATCTTCAGCTACAGAAAGAAACTGCTTAGAGCCTTCCAGGATGGCCGAGAGCACCTGAAGAGCACAGGCACGGGTCTGAAAGGAGAAAACATTTCTGTTATCCACTTTTAACACCTCCTTCAAGCTGATAAAATTTACAAAAGTCTCTGTCTCCAGCAAGAGAAAATTCAACTCCAACTATCTCTTCTCACACCTCTAAGCAGTAAACAACCAGACCTTTTTTTCCTCAACTGATACATCCTCTTTTATTTCTTGTAGTACAGCAACCGAGAAACACAGATACAGCAGCCAAAGTACAGAGAAGACAACTCTTAAGATTAATACAGGAAAAATACAATGTTTTTTCGACTCAGAACTGCCTCACCTTTGGAGAGGGATCCTTTAAAGCAATAGTCATCAAGGACACTGACTGGGGGCTGCCAATACCGGGTGCATCGGGAACAAACGCTGACCAGTAGCCATAAAGAACTCTTTTTTCTATTGATTTTATAGTGGAGAGGAAACAGGCAAGAGCCCCTTGACGAACGTTGGCTTGGTAAGATCTTAAAAACAAAGGAAAAGATTAACCAAATAGCAGCAGTGAAAAGTAACGGACTTCACTTCTTTTACTTCTATTAGTGGCTGGATGTGAAGGAAAAAAAAAAGAAAAATTGACCAAGGACAGGAAGAGAAAGAGCAAATTTTCTTTCAAATCAATACGAATTACTGCCTTTCAATTTCCTTGTATCGCCACATAAATCAAAAAGGGAGAGTGATTTTCTCAACAGTTGTGATAAGAGCAAAGCGCCAGGACCCTGTGGAAGGGTAAAACTTGTCCCAGAGCCACAGGAACAAAAGGTACCCTTTAACACCGTACGGGAGCTGAAATTGTTCTGAACAATGACACTCTGCCACCGTGTTTTATCTTCACACGAGCAACAATCACCTCACTTTGCTCTGAATTCCACCTTCAGCATCAGAATATTCCGACTCGCTGCTGCTGATCCTTTTCCAAGCGGTATAATGTGAAGAGCAGCGATCCTTGCCAGCAGGCACAGCTGCAACATCTGACGCACGAGCCCGAGGATCCGAACAGGGACCGTTCTGCGCATCCCCCACACGCAGTTTCAGCATGTCTGCTCCGAGGACCGACTCGCTTCCCACATCACTCAAATCTTCTCTTCCTTCTTCCTCAAACTCTCCCTTCTTTTGTTTCCCTTTGGACTTCTTTCTTCGGTTCTGTTTGAAGATGAGAAATACATTGTTTGTTTGGGGTTTTTTTTAGTATTTTTAGAGATGTGCAAACATTTTATAGTTGCAAATCTAAGGGGAAAAGGTCTCATCTGCAAACAAAACCAACTGCTAATCCAGAATAAAAGCAGAGTTTAGTATAATAAACCATACCCTCTGTAGGGTACGTCGACATCAAGTTATAACAGCGTCTAAATGAGCTTTTAGATGAGATTTAGTTTAACCAAGATTAGCATCTTCCGATGAAACAATACTGCATGTAAGCGTAACTATAGGAATGTGCAATACTGCACGTACAGGACAATCACTTCTTTAGTGTCTGAGAGTTTGTAAACTCTGCTTATTAGCAGCAACAGTAAGATCAGCACGGTGACACCTCAGTGTAGGTAAGCAGTTTATATCTGAAGAGCCTCAAAACTCAAGCTTTGTCTTCATCAGTAAAGCAAAAAATTTCCAGCAAAACTTATTAAAAACCGTATTTCACACAAGAGTGATTAAAGAAAAGGAACAGTCAATAATTCTACAGCTCTTTTAGATTTACAGTAGGTATTTCACATCTAGAAAGAAACAAGTCAGCACGACTATACAGATTTATTTTCTTGAATGTCTTTTGGATAATCAATAATCCCAAGTGTTTACGAGGTTAAAAAATAACATGTGGAAGGATTAAGCAGAACAGAATCAGGCTCTAGAAGAACTTGACTTCCGTAAGAAAAAAAAGAAAAGAAAAAGAGCCAAACAGTTGCTCAAGTGCAAGGAGAGAAAATGTAAGTTATAAAATCAAAAGCTTTGGCTTGACTGCACACCCCAGTCTGCAGGCCGTGAATTCTTGGCTATAAATGAATAACTGAGGCAAGCAGCTTAACTCAGGAAAACCTGTCTCTGCACAGCCACTTGTTCTCATCGTCCGAGTTCACAAAGCAATTTTACTCGGTGCAGAGATTTATGATCAAAGAATGTGGAGCATAACACACACTTAGAGCAAAAAGAGCCCGTGAGCCACTAACGGGATGTCAGGTAACACGCAACCGCAACGAACAGGCGCACAACCAGCAGGGAGTGGAATCGGTGTCATTTCAGCTTACCCCTGCCTGCTTAAAGGTGGCTGGTTCTGACTGTTCCTGTTTGACTGGTGACCTTTTATCATACTGAGGTAAGGGAGCCGGGTACAAGGCTGTGGGTATTTCTATGCTCAGTCCTGGCAGTCCGTGGAACATGCATTTCTAGAACGGAAACAAAACATCAGCCTTCTCTCCTTTTTTGACACACAGACATTTCCTGTACATTTACTCAACCTTCAGTTGGGTTTGTGATGCTACCCCAGGTCTCGCCTCTCTCCATGCTAAGCAACATCTGCAATTCAACTACCTCTGGAAGGATTTTCAGTGGGTCCAAAAAAAAAAAAAATGAGCCTCCCATCATCCTCTCACATTCTTTCGTGGGAAGTACAGTTAAGATGCTGCAAGAGAAACTGGATGTCTTTTTCTTTGTATCTCACACTACGTTTCCCCCTCACTCTCAGGCTTCTCTGCTCCCTCTCTCATCTTTCACTGTTCCCCACTTAACAAGCATTTGGAACATGCACCTCCCAGCGTCTGCCTCTTTCTCCCATTGGATTTAAGTATTTACCTTTAACACCGCAAGGAGAGCTCCAATTTGGTCAGTTTGCACAAGTTTCATCTTCCCGGCATTGAGAAGCGACTGGATGCCCTTCAGCGCGTTTTGCAGTAACTGAAAATCAAAACACAGAATGACTTCTCCTTCCCAAAGCACTGAGGGCTCCCATCTTTCACGTGCCCTCCTAGGTAACGATGGTTCTGCTCAATATAATTACTGGGACAGTTATGTATGTTTATTACCAAAAAAAATAGATTATTTAAGAAAAATCCCAGTTGTCAATATTCCAAATTCCATCTGTTTCAAATTCCAATATTCCAGCAGCACAATCTCCTAATTAAGAGTATTCTAGACAATCAGACTCACACTTACCATGCAAAAAGTGATGTCATCTACATCAGAGGTTTTTGAAGACTGCAGAACTCTTAGGAAAGTTTGAAAACAGACACTTCTGTAGGACTCGTCCAAGTACGGCTGCCCAGGCACACTAGAATTATAGCAGGAGGAGACAAATGGTTGGTTTACAGTCAAACTCAGTTCCAAGCCCCCTGCCCCAGATGGATGAGTGGCTCTTTCAAAGGAACCAGCTCCACCGCTGTAGAGGACAAAAGGAAACCTCCTGCACAAAGAGCCAGTACAGCCACCGCGTGCCTCACGCCTACTCCGCTTCTGTGGCCACCTACTCAATTCCAATGACTCTCCAAGCACAGTTTAACGAGCTGTCATGCTTATAAACGCTTTGGTGGCAAAACGTGGCACTGAAATGAGCCTAGAATGACTTCTGCTAGTTCCCTAGTTTCCAGTTTCCATGAAGGCCGGACAACTTTAATGCGCTGAAGTATTTTAATATCCACTTGACTTCCTGCATGCAGAGAGAGGGCAACTGCACCACTTCAGCCGTGCTACCTTGAGTGCCATTTACTAAGAGCTGGCCATTGCCGCAATAGATTTAGAGTCGTTAAACAAATTCTTTTGTAATAGATTCCTAAGCACCTGGTTCCAACACATTTAATTACTGCAAGCCACCGACGCCTGTTTGATAATACTCACAGGACAACTCTAATATCGCAAGTGATTATCCTGAAATCAGAATCAGAGAACAGCTGAGGCTGGAAAGGGCCTCTGGAGATCAGCTAGTCCAACCTCCTTGATGAAGTAGGGTTACCCAGAGCAAGTTTGTCCAGAACTGTGCCCAGTCAGGTTTTGAATATCCCCAAGGACGTTTCACCAGATGTCTCATGTTTATGGAATTTCCTGTATTTCACTTTGTGCTCGTTGCCTCTTGTCCTTTCACCGGGCACCACTGAGAACAGTTTGGCTCCGTCTTTTTCATTCCCTGCCATCGTGTGTTTATACACATTGGTAAGATCCTCACTGAACCTTTTCATAGCCAGGCAAAACAGTCCCAGCTCTCCACACAGAGATCATCATGCCCCAAACTGCCAGATATTGCATTGATTCAGCCACTAAAAAGTCTTCACTTTATCTGTAAGTGCTGAAATTCCAAGTTTTTATGGGGTTTTTTTGGTTATTTTTTATAAAAAAAAAGACATTGGTTCAGGGGAACTATTAACCAAAAATCTTTTTATGGTAAATATCTACTGTTTTTATTGATTCCTCATCCACAGAGCCCAGTTCATCAAAACCCTTCCACAGAGCAGGCAATGCAGATCTGATGTTACCGTGGCATCAGCGTTATCGATACGGGGAATGAAGAAACGGATGAGTTGCAGAAGAATAACTGACAATCCCTACGAAAACTTGTAGCTGACCATTTCCTATGCATAATTAACCCAAAGTATCACCAGACAGCACAACACTTTTTCTTTTGCTCTCTAATCTCTGTAACATTACTTCTGGAAGACTGAGAGTTTAGTTTTATCCACAGACGATACAATACCTTGGAGCACTAAAGTTTTACGTTTCAAATTCATGCCTATACACCTTTCTGGTCCTGAATTTGCCATCCCTACCACAAACTGAGCAGCCCGCCGTCCGTGCTGACGGATGTATAGCTTCCAACGCATCCACTCCACCACCCGCGCGGGCCGGTACGCACCCGAGACACAGGTTCGCCATGCTGCGCACGGCCGCCCTCCTGAGCTCCGCGTCCGGCTGAGCCGAGTCGCTCAACTGCACCAACAGCCCCGCCTCGCCCAGCAAATCCGGGAGATGCTAAAAGGAAACACCAGAAGTCAGTAGGGATCAGCATCCCTCAGCCTCCTGGTTCTTCTGTGGGTGGTTAAATCTATCTATGCTGCAAAAACAAAGATCTGACAGCTGCAATTTCAGATTCCATAGATTACGTTTATAAAAATATGACATGAAAATATTATTTTCCCAATTTCTCTTATTTTGTATTGAAAGGTATCGAGTGTGAGCATAGCTCAGACTGAGCCCCAGTTTGTGCTTTCCTCCCAGGTATAAAGCTAAGCCAGTAACCGAACTGCTGCAGTTATACAGGCTACAAACCCACGCTCACTGGCAGCTCCCAACCTGCTCCCATCACCCCCTGCGCCGCAACCCAACAGCGGAAACTGCTCCGCGAGCTGCCAAGAGCTGGTGACAGCAGGAGAACAAAACGTAACGAACACCACCGGTCATTCTGCAGCAACAAGGAGCTTCGTACAAACCTCGGGCCTGACACCCGATAGTCTCTGCTCGGAGCCCACCGCACACCAAGGACCTGATCTGGTTACAGGATAAATTTCAGGATCCTCAATGGAGTTTGCTGAGGAACGTGCAATTCGAAGCTCCGTGGGTTCTCCTGCCCGACACGCGGGCGCACTGCAGGGCTCAGGCTGCACACCAAACCCCCTGCCCGTCTTTAGCAGCGTGCCCTCTGCTCAAGCCAGGCAAGAGGTGGTCCCTCCAGCTACAGCCTGCGGGTATAGAGGCATTTGGCGTGGCAAGAACCTTATTATCTCCTTGCACATCTATTATTAGTGGTATTTGTATCTCTAATCTCGTCTTGCTCTCTGTATACACACTACCACACCTGGAATTCAGCTCTTCCATAAATACCAGTCACTATGTAAATGGGATCTAATCCGAGCGTGAAAGGTGAGGCCAGGTGAGAACACACCACTTTATTATTTTGTGGGAAATAATAAAAGTAGAAACAGCAAAGGGGTACAAATATTTTTGTGGTTACTTTCTCTTTGCTCGTCAACTCACTTTCTGACATTTAGGTCCGTTGTTGTAAACAAGAGCTGCTAGAGCTTGCAGGACTTCAACGTGCGTCCAAGAGCTGCACTGCTTCAGAGCAGAGATACAGAAGGAGAGAAGAAAATTCAAGCTCTGTTCATCAACCATCACCTGTCACAACAGAAAAGGACCGTGGGTCAAGAAAACATCACCATGTACTGCTGGGGTCACTACCTGCAGATATATTGGTTACGGACTGGGGTGATCTGGCTGATAAAATTCCACACAATCACAGAATCGGCTGGCACTTCAGAACTGGATAAATCAACGCAAGTGTCCTACAGCCAAGAGCATTTCTGATGGTGGATCACTGCTGTCTGAGCGCTGGTTTTACATGAGGAACCACGCTAGAGCCACGGGTCAGTGCCTCAGCAGAGAATAAATAAGCAATACAGTGAAAATCAGAGAAATTCCACACACAAATCAGCTCCCTGGCCCCGTAAAAGACTGGGGGACCAGGGAGCCAGCACACAGGGAAAGGAGGGACAAGGTCAAATTTTTTGTACCTGAAATCTGTTAAGTAAGTGATGGATAAGCTGACAAACTTTGCTGACAAGATGTTCCTGATCAAGGTGAACCAGCTGAACGCCTTGGACGAGCAGAGCGCAAACATCCTGGAAAAGAAAGACTCAGTTTATTATTTAGAGACTACACATCTAGGGTGGAAACCACACCACCAGTTTGGGCTTTGATGACACAACCAGATCTGCGCGTGGATACCACCAACGCGGCTACCGTACGGAAACGAACGGGACTGCAGCCGGTGAGCTCCCCTGGGTACCTCCAAACCTTCACCCCGAAGCAGGGACACACCGACACAGAGTCAAACCGCAGGAGCGCGGCTCAAACACCACCCACTGCAACACGGCAGCGAAAGCAAAGCCAGAAATAACAACGGCAACAGAAACATACGAAGTTAGACCAAGGAACGGAAGCAGGGAGGAAAAAAAAAGGAGCAGCATCCAAAAAAAAACCAAAAAACCAGGAAAACCCTCGGCCCACAGAGGGCCTTGGGGTGGGAGCCGTGGGGCACGGGGGCTGTGTGGGTGCCTCCCGAGGGGCCGTGGGCGCACACCTGGGAGCGCATCCGCGCACACGCGTGTCCCGCACACGAGCTGCCGTTCAGGTGGGCGAGAGTCCTTTGTAAGTGTGCGCTCGCTCGCTCCCGCGTGACGTGCAGGTTCCCGCGTGACGTGCACACCCACACGCCAGCGCCTTCTCCCCCCTCTCCCCGGCCCCGAGCGGGCCCATCCCCGCGGCTCCGCGCTCCCGGCATCGCCCGGTCGTGTCCCCCAGCACCGACTCCCCCCCCCGGCCCGGCCCGGCCCCGCGGTACCTGCGGCCTGGGCCCTGCCGCCGGTGCCGGCCCGCAGCTCTCCGAGATGAGCTGGTCGAAGAGCAGATGGAGATCGGTGCGGCGGCAGCCGCCGTCGGGCCGCTCGGCACCGTGCTGAGGCCGCAGGGCGCCCAACCGCGCCAGGTACCGGCGGAAAGAGTCGCCCGGCTCTGACTCCTCCGGCCCCGCCACGGCCGCCATCTTCCGCCGACCCGGCAGCGGCGCTATGGCAACGGGGAGCAGCTCCGGGGCGGGGCCGGGGCCGGTACGGCGGCCGGGAGGGGCAGCGGGAGGTCGAGGCCGCGCAGCGCGGCGATGGCCCCGCCGGGGGACTCGGGGGACGCCCCGGGGCGAGCAACGAGGCCGGCCGGGGAGCGCTGCGGCCGGCGCTGGCCCCACAGGGCCGTGTTTCACCTCGAGGGAGCCTGGGAATAAACAGGGGGGAAGCCCCGGCGGTCGGCGGCAAGCCCGGGACCCCGGTGGAGGCGGCGGGTCTGCAGAGGCGACACTCGGCATGACCCGAGGGTTGCAGGGCTGGGCGTGTGTCCAACAGGGGCAGGGCCTGCAGCTGGGACACCCTCACGACTGTGTCACCCTGACGGCCATGACACCCTCAATAGCAGTGTCACACTCCAGCCGTGACACCCTCACAGCCGTGACACCCTCACAGCCATGACACGCTCACAGCCGTGTCACACTCCAGTCGTGTCACACTCCAGCTGTGTCACACTCCAGCCGTGACACCCTCACAGCCATGACACGCTCACACCAAACACCCTTCCGGCCGTGCCACGCTCACAGC
>JAAGNO010029270.1:14026-26242 GCA_033439905.1 Ceryle rudis
AAAAAAAAACGAAAACTAGAAACTAAAAAAAAAAAAAAAAAAAAAAAAAAAAAAAAAAAAAAAAAAAAAAAAAAAAAAAAAAAAAAATCAGCTGAAAAACCAACCAACCAAAAAATTCCAGAAAAAAAAAATCAAGCAAAAATACCAGTTGTACCATTCTCAGAGCAAATTTCCTCCTGAGGCTAAGATAATGACAGTCTAAACAAAAGCACACCAACCAGGTACTCGACAATTCGGTGTCTCAAGGAGCACCCATATACCCTGGTTTTAGCTCCTCTCTAACTGCTACCAGACTAGTTGACTCAGGGGACGAGAGAAAGAAGGGAAACAAGGCTCAAGACAGCCACCAACTACAACAGCACTGCGCATCCTGGGGCAAGAAGGGTAATGGATAGGAAAAATCCCTCCTGATCCACAGGAAAAGATCAAGAAGCTCTGATGCACAGCAGTAACGTGGTATAAATCCTAAAAAACCAACCAAACCAGTTATCCAGACTCCTTTTAAGGAGGATAACCTTTCTATCTAGGAAGATAACCTCTCTCTGATAGATCCGAGGGAAAACAAATAAACAACTGAAGTCAGATAATGAGAGACCCACAACACAGACGGAATTCAGAAATGTTCTCTTCTGGTTATACACTTAAATTTCCTTAAGATGATCTAGACTTATTTAATACTCTTGCCTTCACTGCAGTATTCAGTAGGCCATTCTCATTTGTCTCCGAGTCACGTTTTTTCAATAGTTTGTAAGATTTTGTCTGGAATCATTATAATAATTGTAATCATTTTAGATGTTTGTTTTGCTAGTAAATATTTTATCAGTTTTAAATGCCTTGGAACTTGAAATCTGTCTCAAATCCATTTGCAAAAGTGCAGGGAAACAACAAAATGGACTAGTATAAGTTAGACAAAATTAATTCCATCCTGGGGCTTTGGTGGCACAATAAACTAAAGATTACTGAATCTTCTGATAAAACTGTGTCATTACAGCTCCTTACGGCTCATTTGTCATTCTCTGTAAAAAACCCAAGTTTCTAAAAATTCCTTATGCACTTGTAGATAGTACAAAAAGTATTGATGTCACTTCATAGAGTCATTTTAGTGACTACACCATATTGATTTTAATGTCTTGAAATATGTAAAGTAAATGGATTTTTTCTAACCATATATCACAGATACATAATATATACACAACAGCTGTACAAATTAATGAAACGTCAGCTAAGATCTCGTTTGTATGTAGTAAAGGTTGTGATAAATATCAAAATAATGGTACTCTTGCCTTCGCATGTTGCATTAGGTGGATATGTAAAATACCTGTTTCGGTATAATTTAATGCACAGCATCAAAACGGGTTAAAACTAACCTAGATTAATGCTGCTGCTGAAAAGATGAGCTTTTACTTCCCCTTCCTGTGTGATCCTGCTGCCTCCCTAGTGCTGGCAACAGCATGGTTACTTGGGCTTGCTACCATCTGGAGTCAAAAACTGAACTGGCTGAAAAACAGGTCAGAATGGGGTAAAAAAAAAAAAAAAAAAAGGAAATCCAACCCAAACCAATAACAACTTTATTAGCTTTTAATGAAACAAGCTCCCTGATCCAGATGAGAACATGGGTACTACCACCCGTACAGGCAGGGGAGCAGAAGACAACCATCAAAGAAACAAGACTGCTACTCTGGTGAGTGGAAGTAAAAGGTCTGTTGGTGTAAGCCACACAATTTATAACACTCTTGTGGAACTCGAGTCCTCTACTAATTTATTCAGGACATGAGTATGTAATATATTTGATGAAACTTGAACCAGCAGCGTGCCCTTGTGGACAGCAATGTGCCTTTGTGGCCACGAAGGCCAACGGCATCCTGGGGTGTATTAGAAGGGGCTGTGGTTAGTAGGTAGAGTGAGGTCCTCCTCCCCCTCTACTCTGCCCTGGTGAGGCCACATCTGGAATATTGTGTCCAGTTCTGGGCCCCTCAGTTCAAGGAGGACAGGGAACTGCTCGAGAGAGTCCAGGGCAGAGCCACAGAGATGATGAAGGGAGTGGAACATCTCACTTCTGAGGAAAGGCTGAGGGAGCTGGGTCTCTTTAGCTTGAAGGAGACTAAGGGGTGACATCATTAACGTTGATAAATATGCAAAGGGTGAGTATCAGGAGGATGAAGCCAGGGTCTTCTCAGTGACACTTAATGATAGGACAAAGGGCAATGAGTGCAAGCTGGAACACAAGGAGAAACTTTTTCACAGTGCCAGTGACAGAACCTGGAACAGGCTGCTCAGGGAGATTGTGGAGTCTCCTTCTCTGAAGACATTCAAAGCCAACCTGGATGCGTTCCTGTGTGACCTACTCTAGCTCATCCTGCTCTGGCAGGGAGGTTGGGCTAGATGATCTTTCAATGTCCAACCTCTAATGTTCTGTGATTCTGTGAATTTATAGCAGGACAAAAAAGCTGTATGAAGGTTAGGCTTTAGTATGATTGACCCATTCTACTGTTAGCAGGAAGAACAAACCAGCATATAGCGCTTGATTTGCAAAACAGATGCTGCTTTGCACCAACAAAAGAGTTCTGGGCATCTCACAACTGCATTAAGGACAAGATATAAACACTCCACTCCTATTCAACATGTTCATCAATGACCTGGATGAAGGGATAGAGTGCACCCTCAGCAAGTTTGCTGATGATGTGAAACTGGCAGGAGTGGCTGGTACACCAGCAGGCTGTGCTGCCATCCAGCGAGATCTGGACAGACTGGAGAGCTGGGCAAAGGTAAACCTAATGAAGTTCAACAGGGCCAAGCGTGGAGTCCTACACCTGGGGAGGAACACCACCATGCACCAGTACATGTCAGGCGTAGACCTGCTGGACAGCAGCTCCATGGAGAAGAACCTTGGCGTCCGGGTGGACAGTGAGTTCTCCATGGGACAGCAATGGGACCTTGTGCCCAAGAAGGCCAATGGTATCCTCGGGGGCATAAAGAAGAGCGTGGCCAGCAGGTTGAGGGAGGCTCTCCTCCCCCTCTTCTCTGCCCTAGTGAGACCACAGCTGGAGTACTGGGTCCAGTTCTGGTCTCCCCCAGTTCAAGAGAAACAGGGAAACACCAGAGAGCATCCAACAGAGGCTATGAGGGTGAGGAAGGGACTGGAACATCTCTCTGATGAGGAAAGGCTGAGACCCCTGGAGCTGTTTAGCCTGGAAAAGAGAAGACTGACAGGGGATCTTGTTAATGTTTACAACTATCTGCAGGGTGGGTGTCAAGTAGTAGAAGGGGCCAGGCTCTTTTCAGTGGTGGCCTGGAATCAGACAAGAGGCAATGGTCCCAAACTGGAACAGAGGAAGTTCCACCTCAACATGAGGGAAGACCTCTTCACTGTGAGGGTGACAGAGCCCTGGCCCAGGCTTCCCAGAGAGGTTGTGGAGTCTCCTCCTCTGGAGACTTTCAAAAACCTCCTGGATCTGTTCCTGTGGGGCCTGCCCTGGGTGATCCTGCTCTGGCAGGGGGTTGGGACTTGATCTCTAGAGGTCCCCTCCTACCTATACCATTCTATGTTTCTATGGTTCAGGGGATTGATCTTTCCACCTTGATCTTCCACCTCACAGTCCTTTCTCATTTCATCATTAAAAAATGTCCTCATTTGTAAGGGGCATGACTTTTACACATCAGATGACAACCATATTTACAAGGGTTGCTCTGATCACATTCTTTGCTGAAATGCAATAGCTAGTTTGATCTCTTCGAAGGTGATTCTGGGCAGGGCAGCATCCACAAACAAACTGGAAAGATTTTAGAATATTATGGCCAAAGAAGCTCTTATTAACAATCTGCCTTTACGTATTACTGGTAAACATTTCTCTAATTGTGGTTAATGTTCATCTACCATGCAACATTTCTTTTCAACAGCTTATTTTTAACATGGACAGCATTCTCTTTTGAGCTAAATTGGACAGATTAAATAAACGTGTCCTCCCTGCTCTCCCAGTCCCGGCCTCTACTAACCAGTCACACTACATATAACACCCATCCCTTTCCCTTACCTCTGTACTCCAGGGACACCTCTATCATCCATTCTGTAAAAGTTGCCCAAGTTTCAACAGAAAACAGAAACTCATTGGACTTTTTCACTTCCACCAACCCCAGTGATCACCAAAGGTCCTTTTAGGAAGCAAGATAGGAAACTCAGGTAAGAAAATTACTTCAGATGCAGAAACTCCTAAGCAGTACAGGATTGTACTGGTGTGTGGCCAGCTTATTCATTCACAGTCTGATTCTCCCTCTTGTTTATTTTTGTGCCCCTGTGCACTAGATCCTTTCAGTGCTGATGTAAAATATTTGGCCAACAGGTGAAACTACGGCGACCAGACAGGAAGAAGCTCCTTTCTGGAAGCAGCTGATTCCCATTACTGTCGAGGTCAAAGATGCAGAACTAAAGGAATCCAAGACCTGAAGTAAAGCGATAGTTTCTATATCCCATAAGCTAAATATCCTTCCTTTGCTACCAGATGCCCGGTGTCTCCAAGTCATATGAAATCACAGGGAGGTCCTTCTTGCCTTACATAAGTGCTTTTCTTCACTACTATCAGTCAGCACCTTGTTAAGAAAAAAAGTGCTACTTCAACCACTTGGAATAGCAGATTATCGTAGTGATTATCTTTTAAGGAAACAAAGTCTTACTTCCTCTATGAAATCATGTCCATTAAATCCAAGCTCTTGTAAAATGGTCTATATGTTTTGCACCTAGACATCTCTTTCCTGCTACAAGCACGGTAGCTGAGAACGCACACTAGTCAGCATTAAACAACTAGGCATTTTTAAATGTTAACTGTACACGGTAGTGCCAAATTACGAACGGTCAAAGACCGTGTGTCTTGGCCAGAAGGAAGGAAAATTCCAACAATGTTAACAGGAGTCACATTTTTGAAGGCCAAACTTGTAAAAGAATCCCAGTGCAAAGAAAATGTGCAGACTTGATGTTCTTGCCTTGTGCCCCGTTTCCTCATCTCCCTGCTCCTCTATGTGTGTAAATCCTGGCCAGTTTTGAAAATAACTATTTGTGGACTCTCTTTCTTTTCTCTCCTCTTACTGCTTTTTAAAGGAAGCAAAATATACCTAAATTAACTTCTGTTGCAACTTCCAGCTGAGTCAGTGAAATTACTCCAGGGATTAATTTGCCTGAGCATGTCTGACCATGCTCTGAACAGAGTTCTCTGATCTGCTCAGATAAACTTTTTGCAGGGTTGGTTTGCTGGAGTTTTTTTAAGGTAAAACAACATGTACCTTTTGGTGTCATAATCCATAGGCTCCTGCATCCATCTAAATGTAAAGTAGAGCTAATGGGGTTGGGGATAGAATGCTCTATATATAGTCTTCAACTGTAGAACTCCCTTGGCTACAGAAATCAGAGCTTATTCACCAAGGGAAACAACAAGGCAAGGCCTTCCCTATGCAAAAGCTTTCCCACAGTGATGTGTTATAACAGGTTGGCATCAACTCCCCTAAGATAAACAATCAGAAATATTTCAGAAATTTAAATAATTAAACAAACAAGAAGCAAGCAATGATCCAAGTATGTCAGCTGTGAAACGCAAGGGACAGATGCAGAGCAGAGCTTTTCAGGTGAAGAGCTGTCTAACTGGAAGCATCAGGAATACCTCAAATTCATAAAAACAAAACCGGAATCCAAAAAGGAAGGATAAAATATTAAAGAGGGGATATAATACCTGCGAGAGCTTTTTCTGCTTGTTTGAAACACAGATCTAAACTTATAAATTGTACTGACATTCAAGAAACAGCATTTTTCTAAAACCCACCCAGGTAGATTACGTTCGTACTGTTGGCATATAGTGCAGTGACAAAATGAGCAGTGATTCCCCCAGCTGCTGGGCTATAGAATCCCCAGCCTCAGGGCTGATGTGTTAAGTTCTTTCAGTGCTAAGCGACAGTAATGTATAAGAGTTACATACTCATATCAATTAGGACAGAAAGTCCACAAATTAATTAACTGATTTGAAAACATTTTTTGATGGTAGGAAACCAGCACAGCTGGATGCTGGAGCCAACATGTGAAACTGCATATAGCAAGCTGAATAGCAATGACTAAGCAAAAAGTCATTAATACAAGTTTAAAGAAAAAAAAAAATTCACTCCCTAGACAGTTATATGGCAACTTACGTATCTCACAATGCTTCCCATAGTGCCATGTTCATACGGTTCGTTTTGCACTCTCACAAGTCCCTTTCATTACATCTCCTTTCAAATTTCATTTCTTTAAAAAGACTTATGCATGAACTGTTCTTGTTAAACTGTTTAATGCTCCAATTAAAACAGGATGAATAAAAGAACATTTCCTAGCTCAATGTGACTGAAATCCCAAATGACTGTGTGATCTTAAGTTCTGGTTCTTGTCTATGTTTCTTGTTTTCTTTTAAAAATCATTCTTCTTTCTTTTCTTCAATCTCTTCTTGTTCTCATCTTAATTTGAAACTCAGTCTGCCAACCTTCTATATGGTATCAGTTGTCAGTAAGGTCCAAATCAGAGTGTCAGATTAAATCCTTCAAGAAAATAAAAAAGCCTCTCTATTTTTAGAAGAGCTCAACATGCATACGGCCATATAAGTGATAAGCACGCGGTATTAAAAAGAGGCAGCTAGCACTATTTTGTTGGTTTATCTGATTATCAGCTTTAAATCAAGACATCCTCCCTTTCTGAGAATACGCTGTAACAAATACTAGTCAGAACTCTCAATCCCATAATCCAGTGGACTGCATCATTTGCAGAATAACTTTAACAGAAAGGATATAAAACTCAATCACAAGATGAATAAAGTAGGACCTTTCACAATAGAGTGTATGTGGAATAAATCCAGCAAGGATGTGTTAAAGCCAAAAGAACGCTCCATTCTTTGAAAAGAAAGACTTAATAAATGTTTAACTGAAGAAATAAGGATTATCTGCTCAGCCCCTCAGCTCTTCCAGGTCATCCCATGACAGAAGACACCAGCAAAGACTGAAGGGGGTTTCATACATAAGCAGTATGGCACCAGAATGTCATTCTCAGAATACTAATGAAATAAAACAATAAACCCAAACTCATATACGCTGCTAAAATGACAAATACATTCTAATGATAAGAGGAAGAATTAATTGCAATATGCTTTCCCTAATAAACTAATACTTGGAAGTCAGATTTTGCATTTAGCCTGTTTCCATAGTATGACATGCTACCTATACCCGAGACTGTCATATCTGTATTCCTCCTCCTTATTGTGCAAGCTCTCTCTTCTTCCCTTTTCTGACTAATACTGCCCTCCTATGACTACCCCCTTACTCTCCATAAATGGTTTCTTTCATCTACCTTTAAAACTCTATGCTTCCTATATTGTCTCTAACCCTTGATTCCCGTGCCTCATCTCTCAGCATCTCCACCTACAGAAAGTACAACCTCTTCTTGTTCATGAGGTTCATCTTCCCTCTTCCTCTCCTTTTCAGTACCAAACACTGTCCCATGCTCAGTACTTCTAAGTTAGGCCATAACTTGTGGTGAGCCATCACAACCAAGAGATCAGTTAAGCAGCTCAAGAAGCAACAACCTTCTAGAAAACAACCCAGACTTATGTCAGGCAGCAGGGCTTAGAAAATACTGAAAATGTGTATCGAGGCTTCTCTTCAGATCACCAGGCTTGCCAGGCCCCAAGCCGCTCTAGGAAAGACCATGATTCATCTTCAACCTTTGGAGTAGGTGCAGAGGAGGAAATCTTGGCAATTACAGTCCAAATGTGCCATTTACAAGTCTAATTTAGGAAACGGAATGAAAAAGGGGGGAAATGCACATATTTTTTTAAAAGCTGGATTAATTCTTACTTTAGTAGTTTGCAAAATGGCCTTCTTGGACTCCAAAGCCTGGCTCTGCACCAAACCATTCAGTAATGAATACCAGAAGCTTTGAGGAAAAAAGTAAAGCTGAGAAAGAAAAAGGGATTCAAGCTCTGTGTAAGAATATTAACAGGTCTGAAAGTTAACATGTACACTGACACCAAGGAAAATCTACAAACAGAATAAGAAATCACTTGCTAACCTTCACTCTGTCTGGGGCTTTGTTTTTGTTCCTACCTTTCTGAAAGGTGCAGTCCATGCCAGAGTGCATGATGAGATCAGAGTTTGTGTGGGAAGGGAGAGACAGGTTATTGTCATCAACAAGAAATGCCATTGCAATGCCAGAACATGCACAGCTGAGTATTCAGTATGCTAAAAGATACAGCTCCCTGCATTTAGACCATTACTTAAACAGTGACTCAAATCTTTAAAAGGCAAGAAAGTATTTGGAATGCATGGGCTCAATACTGGTAAATTAAACTATCTTTGTGTGAGCAGTGAAAGTGAAACATGTCTGCACATGGAATTTGTCCTGCCAGTGGCTTGCCTGAGCCATGGATCTCCTCACCTACAACTATATACCCTTTACATCCAATGGAAACAAGATAGGTGTGGCATCACTCATACAGTGTGACTATAAATACAGTAGAAACTATAAGTCCATGTAAGCAGTAAGTACCTTATGGTGAACTACATAATATCACAAAGCTGGATTTTGTCATCTTGCTGTTTCAATTACTGCTCCTCAAAGAAATGTGATTAAATGCTGAAATGCTATTGTCTTCTGCTTGTTGCTAGGATTAACAACAAAAGGTAGCAGCCACCAATTGTCTAGTAATTCAGGAGGCATTACTGAAGGGTCAGTAAGGTACCAGGAATTTCAATCAAATTTCAATCAAAGACAAACTGGTCTCCTATCCCCAAAGTCCTTTGAAAGTGAAAAACACACTGCTTCACTCACAATTTTCCCTCTGGAAGACAATCAGTAAGATAACAAACCACATGTCACATGTTATGCATATCACTTAATATCCTCTAGAAAGCACTCAGAGAAACTACGGTATAAAAACCTACAGAAACCTCTTAAAAAGAAATGCTAAGAAAGTGGTAGCAAAACCTTGCATGGAGCAGCTTTTCTCATGGTTTATTTCCAGAAAGTCTTAAATCAGAACATAAACAATAAGTGATAAAGCCAAACCAGATTAAAATTGAACCAGCATTTCCTAGGAGGAAGAGCGGTTTTTTCTGAATCCCCTGGAGTTAGCCAGGTCACTCTTTAGTAGAGTAATTTCTGAGAGAATTGCCTGTATTAATCCCTAAGCTCCTGAAAGAGATGCATTGCTCTCACTCCTTTCTATCTGTATAGGAATGATGAGACAGTGATTGTTTTCCGGAAATTAATTCCATATACAACAATAAATGGATTGATACCAAGAAAGCTTTCCACAACATTAATGTGTGTCTAGGTATGTTAGCCGGAGACAGCAAACATCAACCTAAAGTAACCTAGCACATTAAAAGCCCCATTTTTGGTTGGGTTTCTTTGAAAGCATCTTTAGAATTCCCTAGAGAAAGGCTTTGTCTACAAGTGATGACCATGCATGACATGTTGTTAAGTAAATTCATTGGATAATTAATAATTATGTAAATGAGGAAAAAAACCAAGAAAGAGAACACCACATTTTTAGCAAAGCCTCACCAGTATGAAAGGTTCCAATCCTGATAAAATATCAAACCTTACAGAAATAGGCAGCTTTACTGGTGACTCTGAAATGTATCATAGGATATCAGGTTGAAAGGGACCTCAAGGATCATCAGGTCCAACCTTTCTTGGCAAAAGCACAGTCTAGGTAAGATGGTCCAGGGGAGATTATTCCAATGGCTTACTGATCTTGTGAAAAATTTTCCTCCTGCGTCTAATCGGAATCTCCCCAGGAGTAACTTGTACCCATGACTCCAGGTCTTTTCCGTGTGACTTCTTGTATACAGCCACTCTTTAAATACCAAAACATGGCAGCAGCATCTCCCCTAAACCTTCTTTACTCAAGACTGAACAAACCAAGTTCTCCCAGCCTTTCCTCATATGGCCGCTTCCCAGCCCTTTGATCATCTTTGTGACCCTTCTCTGGACCTTCTCCAGCCTATTCACATCGTTTTTGTAGATCAGGGAGCAAAACTGAACACAGTCTCCCAGGTGTGGCCTGACAAGCACCGAGTAGAGTGGGATAATGACTTCTTTATCTCTGCTGGTGATGCCCTTGTTGATGCAACCCGGCATCCTGTTGGCTTTCTTTGCCCCAGCAGAACGCTGTTCACTCATTCTGAGCTTGTTGTCCACCAGGAACCCCAGGTCCCTTCCACAGAGCTGTTGCCCAGCCAGGTAGATCCAAGCCTGTGTTACTCTCCTGGATAATGTTCTTCCAGGTGCAAGACCTAACACTTGTCCTTGCTGTACTTCATGAGGTTTTTGTTAGCCCATTCTTCCAGTCTATCCAGGTCCTTCTGCAATGTGGCTTTTCCTTTCGAAGTGTCCACTTCTCCACGCAGCTTGGCATCATCAACAAACTTCATCTGGGTACACTTGATCCCCTCATCCAGATCACTTATGAAGATATTAAAGAATGTTGGGCCCAATATTAATCCCTGGGGGACCACATTTGTGACAGGAGTCGCAAAGAGTTCAAGAGAAATTGATACTATGGCCTCAAAAGCTCTTAAATTAAAATAATATCTTACTGAAGTTACAGTAAGCTATCTTGTCTCTTCATATAACTGTGATGGTAAATGCCACAAAAGATCTGAAGCTAACTTTTCAAATCCTAAGTAAATCTAAGAGCAATTATCAACACGTATACATAAACTCAAAAGAAAAATAAAATCCCAAACACCAGGACATTCAACAGAAGTTAGTTTTACAGCTGTTTTGTAGGGATTTGAAAATAAACTGTAATTAAGAGATAGTGGGGTTTCCAGAAGATCCTAGTAGATGAGGCTTTGAAAAATTTAACCGGGAGGGAATTAGCTGATGAAAGAAAATTAAAAGATTATTAGCAAACAAATAATTAGTCATCGAGCAAGATTCTCCCTGCAGATTTTCTTTTTAAAACAGGTCAAATAAAAGGAAGGAAAAAAAAAAAAAAAAAGCAGAACTCTGCAACAGTTCCAAAGAAGAAACAATTTTTCTCAGCTGAAATGCTTTATACAAAAAGAATAGTTCATCTAATGGATAGCACTGGGAGATGTCATGGGCAAACTCATCATTCAAAGCCTGTCAAACCACAAAATATCAACAGGAATACTGGGGCTGGGGGACAGCTCAGATTCTATCCAGGGAAAGCAAAGGTCCCATTAACAGTCCACGGACACTGGCCCTGCCAGCTTCTCCCACACAGGAGGCTGAGTGGAGTCAGAATGAGTGGAGGCATCAGCAAAGGCCGTGTACAGAGTGGAAGACGCTCCTTGGAAACAACTCGATCTTGCTCAAGCAGGGTCTCATAAGATGAGCTCCAACTCAGAGACCTGTACCAATTCATGATTGGACCCAAGGCGAATAATATGGTGACATGATACTTCATGCATTATACCTCACTCCTACATGATGGCTTAGCCCAGAGCTGGAATACAGCAAACTGATCCTGTTTACCTGTAGACAAGTAATAACTGTACCTGGCCGTGCCAAAAGGACAGATTTCTTTCCAAACCTTAGGAACACAACCTATCAGAAAGGTAAAAGAATGCTCCTTGACTATGATTAAGAACCAGTAAGTCCAAATGGCTTTCATAAATAGCTCTGTGCTATAAGAGGAAATTGGGGTGCTAAACATGACTCAAATACAAGCAGAATTTTAATTTCTTTTCTGTTTAGTCATTGCTCCCAGCTTACCATTGTGCTATTTTGTGTTTCCTAAACACTTTCACTTGCTTTTATCTACCATCAGATGTGTGAGAGAGGGTTCAAAGTAAAAGACAACAATTGATCTTAAACATCTTATTGTCAAGGTGAACCCATAATTAGGCTTCTAGTCTAGGTGGAGTACAGTGCATCAGAAAGCTCATCCTTAGAAATCTAGTGCTACCACAAGACTAAATATAAAAGCGACAAAGAAAAAAATGAAACCTGCTAAAGATGTTAAAGGAAACAATCCCAGCATTCTAACTGAGTGATGCCAGCCAGAGAAGTACCGACAGTGGCTGAAAAGCTGTCTGGACCATTGGGCTTAAAGGCTATCGGTCAAAGGTTGAAAGTCCTACTGACTGGTAAATGTAAGTGGTTTTCCTCATAAATAATTTCTGGGGATGACTCTACTTAACATCTGCACCAACAACCCCATGAGAGGGATGAAGTGCACC